>JAZHYW010001512.1:0-57728 GCA_037355805.1 Ixodes ricinus | reverse complement strand
GTGTGGCCCTTCATTTATTTACAAGAGGTATTTGAAGATTGCCGCCCGGACCGGGAACCAGCCAGCTGATCGTGTAGCCGTGGAAGCCTTCCTCGAGCGATCTGCCCGAGCGATCTCCTCGAGCGATATCTCGTGGAGCTTCTTCTTTTCTTTCCGTGCGCACTGGTGCGGGTCTTTCGCGTGGCCCGCTTTCTGTGAGCCCATCGCTATCGCGAACACCTAGTCGCTACACATTTATCGCTCACCATCATCCTCCACTAGTGAATTTTGTTTAGCGCTTAGCGAAGTGCTCCATAAACTATCAATCGAACGCAAAAACGTCATCATCTTGGGAGACATTAATATTAACCTAATCAATACTAACACTTCTTGTTATAATGAATACATTAACTGTCTAAATGGCAACGGTTACGAATGTCTCATAACCACTCCAACTAGGTGCACTGCCAGCGGACAGGCTTCACTAATTGACCACGCACTGTCTAATCTATTAACATCTCCGGACGCTGGCGTTATCGAAGTTTCTATCACAGATCATTACCCTGTGTTTGTGCGATTGAATTTTGTTTCCCATGAGAACGACGTATGCCTAACAAGGAAGAAAGTAAACACTTCATTGTTTGTTGAGCTTATATCTAACTCTGATTGGTCAGCAGTAACTAACGTCACTCATCCTGAGGTTGCCTTTGACGAGCTCTGTGCCATTATTACCAGGGCTCTGGCTGCTTCTTCTTCAATAACCACATGTAAAAAGAATACGTCAACTCCTTACAGCCCTTGGATGACATTTAGTCTGCTGAGGTGCCTGCGAAAAAAAGATAACCTATATAAAAAGACTAAAAGACAACCCTTTAATTTACCGCTAAAGATTCGTTTTCGAAATTATAGTAATACACTAGCTAGGCTGCTTAAAGATGCTAAACGAAGGTTTTACGAGAATGAAGTTCACCGTGCTGGTAACGACGTCAAAAAGCAATGGAAAATACTAAACTCGTTCTTGAACAGGACGACCACGACTGCCCCCATAAATTCTGTTCAATTTGGCAACGTTACCTACAATAACCCATCTGACATTGCGAATGCTTTTAGCGACTCATTTTTCACTGATCATCCTCAGCCTTTTATTCCTCACGACCACCATTATCAGCGCTTACCTCATAGCTTCTTTCTTTTTCCCGTATCTCCTGTTGAAGTCCGCACTGTCATTCATAACCTAAAAATAACAAGTGCTGGTCTTGACAACTTTTATTCTTTTCATATTAAACTAATAGCTCATTTAATCTGTGACGTTCTTTCCTACATTATAAATCTCGTATTTAAAACTGGCGTTTTTCCTAGCGTATTGAAAGTAGCTAAGCTAATACCTGTTTTTAAGAAGGGTGATAAGCGCCTTGTAACTAACTATCGTCCGATTGCAATTCTTTCGTTCTTTAGCAAAATTATTGAAAAACTAGTTGTTATACGTCTCACATGCTACCTCTCAAAATTTAACGTCCTGTCGCCCCGTCAGTTTGGTTTTAGGGCTGGTTTTTCAACTGACCTGGCACTAATTTCCTTAACTGATGATATTAAAAGAGCCATAGACTGCGGTAAATTTGCTGGTGCTTTATTTATTGACCTTTCTAAAGCTTTTGATTCAATTAACCATAATATACTTTTTGCAAAACTAGACGCTATTGGTATAACTGGTCCCACACTAGCATTAATTAGCAACTATTTACAGGACAGACAACAGGTCGTCTATATTTCTGGTGCCTATTCCCACTTTAGAACTACTAATATTGGCGTCCCCCAGGGCTCCATTCTTGGACCTCTGTTGTTCCTAATATATATTAACGACCTTCCTCAGTGCATTAATTTTTCTGACTGTTTACTATACGCTGACGATACTACCATCTTTACTTCCGATAACAGCCTTGACTCATTGTTATTCAAAATTAACGCTGACGCTGCCAATGTTGCTAACTGGTGTCGGCGTAATATACTGAACATTAACGCTTCTAAATCTACTTTTGTCATTTTCACATCAACCAACAAAATCGTTCCAGGGCTTCCATCGGTTCACTTAAACTCTAATGTATTGACGGCTGCAAGCCACGTTGTATTTCTTGGGGTTGAATTAGACACTCATTTAAAATTCCACAGGCATATTAACTCCTTAACTAGAAAAGCAGCATTCGGCATAAGAGCATTAATCAAAGTACGCGCCTTTTTCCACATCGATACGCTCATTTCCCTCTACTACGCATTTATACATAGTCATCTTAACTACTGCATATCTTCGTGGGGAAATACTTATCGCACACATTTGTCTCCATTGCAGCACGTCCAAAATCAAGCATTTCGTATCATCACCTTTAGTCACTTTTCATCTGATATTTCTTGGTTTTTCCGTGCTTTTAATATTTTATCTGTTAGCAATTTAAATAAACATACCCTCGGCTTACTTGTGTATAATTTCGTGAACGGCAAACTCGCTCTAACACTTCTTAACGATAATCAGTTTCCACAGCATAAGATAACTCGATTCGCATTTCATCATAACTTGTTATTGCCTAAGCCTAGGACTAACTATGGTAAATTTACCACCAACTTCTCAGCCACGGCTGTGTGGAATTCATTACCTTTAGCCATCAAGCAATCACCATCAATTCACGTGTTTAAGCAGAAACTTCGCATATTTCTTCAGTCCTTTTAGTCATACATTGCTGTCATGACGTCATTGTGTATCTCTCTTTTTGATAATTGCCGTTTTTGTCTCTCATATTATTGTAATTAGTACTGCATTTCACTTATTCTCAAAATTGATTTGCAATTCCAACTGTTATAACCTTGCTCTGTTTATTCAGTGTTATTTTATTTATAAGTTGATAATTATTATGAGTGTTTAACTTACTGTTATTTTGTTCATTTTATATCACTGCAATTAGTTCTGTGTTTCACCTATTCATGTCATAATTTATTTTCTATTCTGACTGCTGTAAATTTGTTTTATTATTATTGCTACCATTAACAGGAGGTCCCTTTCCAGTCTCTGACTCTGGGACCTCCTTCTGTAATATTTCTAATGTATTTACCTTTGATCTACGCACAATAAACCTGAAACCTGAAACCTGAACCTGAACCAAGCGATGGCTTTACGTCCGGACAAGCAGCCGACCAGTCCTGCTCGTCTGCACGGGAAGCCCTCGCTTGCAATTGACTGACGAGTGTCTTTCGCCGTTGCACCCTATTCGCCTTGATTCGGTTCAACCACATTCGCTATCTTTGATCCCATTTTTTTAATAGTGAAATAAGCCACACATGATTGTAAGTTTTGGACTTTTGGGATGCTTAGAGCACATAAGTTGAGTTCGGAACATAAATAGGCCATCCTGGAATACTAGAGAGTGCCCCTTTACTTTATTTCATTTTTTTATTTATATATATGTACAATTCAGCATTTCAGTGAAACAAAGCAGGAACATGATTGCAGACGAAAGTGGAGAGCCCATTTGTGTTGCCTGTATTTCTCCACTTTTTGTGCATTTGCTTGACAATGTTACTCACTGCAGATTCATCTTGGACCTGGCATCAAAATGCGAGAGGCAGCATTTTCCACACGCCGTGGAAAAGGCTGCCACCCCTGGCCGCTTTCTCAGAATGGTCAGCCGATCACTATGGGAGCCTGCAGAGCTCTTCGACAGGAGTGTGTCAGGGCAAGCCTGCAGGCGTCTCCTCTAGGAGGGTGTGGTGGGAAAGAAGCCCCTAACACACGAAAAAATTGACGCTCTGACAGGTGGGTATTTCTGATCAACCTGGAAGGGCACAGAATCTGTCGTGGCTGTGCTGTGCTTAGCTCTGCAAATAATGTGTGTATAGTGTGATTGTCGACGTTTAGCGCACTCAAAAACTGTCACTCAAGCATTCACACACCCAAGGAACACAACTCTCACACAGCGCTCACTAACAACTTTGTATTGCGTGTTTAACTTAGGCTTCTACTTCTACTTCAATTTGAGACGATTTGCAAATAGAAAAAGACGAAATATAAGAGTCGAAAAATTCCCGTCTAATGCTTATGCTATTTTGCGGCTAAAAATTAATCTCTTTTTGTGATAATGTTATCGACGGCGTACTAACACATTTGTCCTCTAGTCGTATGATGTTCTCGGCTTCGATGATTTCCCTTGTTAATTGGTTTACACTTTTGCCCAACACGGTGCTGTTGTTGAAATGTGCGACACACCCACAATCCCGACAGTGTATTCCTAAGTGGCCAGAGTTGGCCTTTACAATGTTGTTGTGTTCTCGAAGGCGGTCATTTAGACATCGCCCAGTTTGTCCAACGTATTGTCTTCCGCAGGAAAGGGGAGTGAATAGACAACCGCCTTTCCTGTATTGCTGTATTTTGGGGCATACTTAGGCATGCCCCAAAATACAGCATCCACACCTTTGGTGCTATTGCATTTCAGAATGCCTCAGGCATGCCCCAAAATAAGTTTTTGGAATTGCTTACTCTCTATCTTAAATCCACCTTTGCTGCCTGGGGTGGACACACTTACTTACAAAAGAGAGGAGTGTGCATAGGTTTGTGCATTGCACCTGTACTTAGCGTCCTATATCTTGCACACCTCGATAGGATTCTACAACAGAGGTTAGATGCCAAAAAAGTAGTGTGAGTGCTTAAACACGTGGACGATTTTTTAATTTTTTAGCCACCGATGAAAACAATTGTTCAAGCTTGGTGGACAACGTCCTCTCGGCATTTAAAGATTGCATGAGTCCCCTAGAAATCACCCACGAGTTGCCGGTTGAAGGATCCTTAAGATTCTTGGATCTCCGACTGGTGGAGCTACCCCACCACGTCTGGTGGTTCTATGAACCCAGGGGTAAAAAACCACTCCTCCCTTTCAACTCCGCGCACTCAAAACTCGTCAAAAGAGGCATAGTGCGGTCATGCCTTAAGAGCTCAATCACAAAATCGTGCTCACATTTCATACAAAAGAGTTTCGACGGGCAAATTGCAAGACTGAAGTCCGCAGGGTACCCTGTTTTCTTATTGGTGTCAGTGGTCGAAACTATCCTTAAAGAAATGAAGCAAGGGAGCTGCGTCAAGCAAACACACAGCGACAGGACAAGAAGACCAGTCATCGTCCCTTACATCCACAATTTTTCCCACGGCCTTAAGAAATTAGCGAACAGATTCAATGTTGATATCGTGTTTTCAGCACCCATTAAACTGTCCAGCCTGTGCAGAAACGTCACCACACCCTCAAATCCTGCAATCTGCTGCTCCAAGAAGCATAGAACCATCTTTGTGCCTTGCGTTGAGGGGGTTGTCTATTCATTCCCTCTTTCCTGCGGAAGACAATACGTTGGACAAACTGGGCGATGTCTAAATGACCGCCTTCGAGAACACAACAACATCGTAAAAGCCAACTCTGGCCACTTAGGGATACACTGTCGGGATTGTGGGTGTGTCGCACATTTCAACAACAGCACCGTGTTGGGCAAAAGTGTAAACCAATTAACAAGGGAAATCATCGAAGCCGAGAACATCATACGACTAGAGGACAAATGTGTTAGTACGCCGTCGATAACATTATCACAAAAAGAGATTAATTTTTTAGCCGCAAATTAGCCGAAGCATTAGAAGGGAATTTTTTACTCTTATATTTCGTCTTTTCTATTTGAAAATCGTCTCAAATTGAAGTAGAAGTAGAAGCCGAAGTTAAACACGCAATACAAAGTTGTTAGTGAGCGCTGTGTGAGAGTTGTGTTCCTTGGGTGTGTGAATGCTTGAGTGACAGTTTTTTGAGTGTGCTAAACGTCGACAAACATGAATTACCAACTCGCCCAATCTGAAGTTCTAACAGCTTTAAGTATAGTGCGAGTTATAATTTACTACGATTTGAGATATTTTTATGAACCTATTGTTGATTTTGCCTTGTGCAGCACACATGTACAGTCAGAGGCACTATGAGGTCAGACAAGGTGAATGCGGGCAGACCAGAAGAAATGCCGCGTGGGGTGCAGCGCTTTCTTTGCACATTGGGAGCGAGGCCACGATGTTCGATCTACAGTCAAACCCGATAATATAGAGCCCGGTTAATTCAAACTATGTGTAAATGGACTGGTAGCTGCAATAAAAATGCATAGCGAAAAATGCAATTACATTGAACGAAAATTGCAGCGTCAACCCATAGATCCATCTGCCAAGAGCGCTGTTTAGCTCTGCAAGCTGGCTTTCCCCCATCGCAGCAATAATCCTTGGGGGAAAGCCAGCTTGCAGAGAAAGCTGGCTTTTTTCTTTTGGGTGGCCGCGTCGACCGCCCAGAAGAAGAAAAAAATCTCTTTTGCGGGGGAGAGGGTGAGCCGGTAAACGAAGAAGCGGCCACTAGATAGCTGCGGTGAGCGTCCCTCATGACGTACAGATGCCCCTTCGAGAGTAAACTACTTTTCTAAATGTGGCGTGCCTGTTCGTTGTCAAATTCATTAAAACTTTTATAGAGAATTGCCTGCTATATCGAAGTGGTAGACGGTTTTTTGAGAGTTCGATATAGTCGGGTTTGACTGTATTATGTTGCCCACAGGTAGGGGGAAGCAGATTGAACGCGGGAGGGTGGGCCGAGTGATAAATTGACTGATTATCAGGCTGGACACGACAGAACTTCCTTGTTTACTGTTGTAGTTGTGATTTGATTATTTTAAGGTTTTTTTTATGAATAACTGCTCGTGTATTTTTTTATGCACTGTAGGTTTTATCATGCAATACCAACTTGCCCAAGCCATCATCTTAGCCATCCAGATGTGCTGGCGAAAACGGCATGGAAGAAAAGAGCCATGGACAGCCCTGTGTGCAAGGGAATGTGCGCGAGTGGTGCGTGTCGGGAAAAAATAAAATAGTAAGTTTCATCCTTTTTGTCTTTGTAATTTTGTTTCATGGCAGAATGAACACCTAAACCTTTTGAAAAATTGGTGTTCTTTTTGCAAAATATGCTAGCTGTTGTCATCAGCAGTCCTTTCTGCATCCAAATTATACCGTGCATGCATGACCAGGTCACCCCTAGATCGGCCGGGTCACATCAGAACACACTTGACAGGGTCACGTCAAGACATCAGAACACGCCAAGACATCAGAACACACCAATACACTAGAACACACCAAGACACTAGAACACGCTAAGACACTATACCCGTTTTCACCTTAAGAGAAAAAGTGGGTGTGTCCTCTCGTCGCATGCTTATTGGTCGCATGCCGTCGAACATATTATTCCGTTCTGCAAAGTAGTTCCGATAAAAGTTTGCTCTCTGGGAAGCTCGCGTTATTTAAGCCTAAATAAATTTGTTATTCTCAGTAGGATAAATAATATACCTCCTTAGTACGCGTGCATTCACGTAATTCAACGCCTCACAAGATCTGAGGATCGATGTTCGTAGCCATAGAAGGGTGGTAAGCTGGGCTAGTTGGTACTGGTTACACATGATAAAATCAGCGAACAACGTTGGGAAGCTGTTGAAGAAAACAGAAGACAGGACAGACGCTGAAACTCACAACTCTATGTATCTTCGAAAGAGAAGAAGAAAGAAAAAGACACAGAAAACACAGGCACGTGCAAATGGCTAGCGAACTCCGGAGCGCGCTCCGGGGCGCGAGGCTATAGCTGTAGACATTCAACGCTTTAAAAAGGATATTTCTTTTTGTGATAAAGCCAATGAAGGCTGACTCACACAGCGCTCCCCAAACCTTGTATAATGAACGCCTCATAAATTTCTCTGGTAAGTTTTTCCCTAAATCTACCTATAATATCAGTATTAGCCAATGTTGGACTACATGAACAATTTCGACAGTGTAAAGGCAAGTGACCTCCTACGTTGGATCTAAGTGATAGGGAATGTTCACGAAGCCTGTCGTTGATACACCGTCCAGTTTGTCCAACATAAGTTCTACCACATGACAACGGGATGCTGTACACCACGCACGAGGTACAGGGCACAAACGGTGAGACATGTTTTTTGTTACACTTGTGTCTGGATACCTTTTCTATGCCCATATGAACCTTTGAACAAATTTGGGCCATTTTTTGGGGGCAGAAAAAACAACCGGTACGCCGTATCGTTGAGCTACATGTTTTAGGTTATGAGATACCTTGTGTAAGTACGGTACCACTACCACCCGTTTTTTCTCAACATCGCGCCTAGGATTTTCTGCTCCATTTACTTTTTTAACCAAGACACGCACCACTTCACTTAAAACCTGCCAGGGAAAGCCGGAAGACCGCAGTCTTTGAATTTGGGCATTGAAGCTATCCTTAATACAATGAAAACAAGACTTTTTAAGAGCTGAGCCAAGGCATGAGAGTGCAATACCCCTCTTTACAATTTTTGAATGTGCCGAGGCGTAAGGTAAAATGCCCTTTTTTGAACGTGGGGAGAAGGACCAGCATAAGTGGTTGGTGCAAAGTGAGAGCGAAAGGTCCAGAAATTGTAAGACGCCGTCCCTAGGCTCTTCATAGGTGTACCTGAGACCAAAGCTGCACTTATCGAAAATGTTCATTACACCACTAACAACGTCTCGTTCCACACTATTATCAAAAAGAAGCAAAAAGTCATCAACATATCTAAACACCTTTGTCACAGCAGAGCTTAGGACTACTGCAACAGAACTATCAACTCTGGCAAGAAAAATATCACTGAGTACTGGTGCAACAGACGAGCCTATACACACTCCGGATTTTTGAAGAAAAACATCATTATGAAATCCTATGAAGCGTAGAATTCAAATAAAACGTTAACAGTTCAAGAAAGCACTCTGTAGAAACTCCACTCGAGTTTTGAAAGGATAGTTCATCATTCTCCTCAATGCAGGTTTTCACAGAGTCAAGTAAAATGTCATGGGGAAGTGAGTAAAAAAGGTCCTGAACATCAATACTAAACATGCCATGGTTGCCAAACTGATCAGTCTTCAAAATTTCGACAACTTGTTCAGAATTTTGAACCTGGAAAGGGTCCCTAATACGCAGACCTGACAAGTGTTTTTGCAGGTAGGCAGACACCTGGCGCTGCCATGTGCCTCTCTCGGTGACGATGGCACGAAACGGGCAAGCGTCCTTGTGCGTCTTGGCGCTGAAGAAAACTTCAAGATGTAATTTTTCCGCCTTCTTTAACTCTTCCAGCCAGTTGGTTCAACGACAGGCTTTCACACAATCGCACTGCTTGAGCTCGTGCTTTCTGAAGACTGATCAGTTTGGCAACCATGGCATGTTTAGTATTGATGTTCAGGACCTTTTTTACTCACTTCCCCATGACATTTTACTTGACTCTGTGAAAACCTGCATTGAGGAGAATGATGAACTATCCTTTCAAAACTCGAGTGGAGTTTCTACAGAGTGCTTTCTTGAACTGTTAACGTTTTATTTGAATTCTACGTTCATAGGATTTCATAATGATGTTTTTCTTCAAAAATCCGGAGTGTGTATAGGCTCGTCTGTTGCACCAGTACTCAGTGATATTTTTCTTGCCAGAGTTGATAGTTCTGTTGCAGTAGTCCTAAGCTCTGCTGTGACAAAGGTGTTTAGATATGTTGATGACTTTTTGCTTCTTTTTGATAATAGTGTGGAACGAGACGTTGTTAGTGGTGTAATGAACATTTTCGATAAGTGCAGCTTTGGTCTCAGGTACACCTATGAAGAGCCTAGGGACGGCGTCTTACAATTTCTGGACCTTTCGCTCTCACTTTGCACCAACCACTTATGCTGGTCCTTCTCCCCACGTTCAAAAAAGGGCATTTTACCTTACGCCTCGGCACATTCAAAAATTGTAAAGAGGGGTATTGCACTCTCATGCCTTGGCTCAGCTCTTAAAAAGTCTTGTTTTCATTGTATTAAGGATAGCTTCAATGCCCAAATTCAAAGACTGCGGTCTTCCGGCTTTCCCTGGCAGGTTTTAAGTGAAGTGGTGCGTGTCTTGGTTAAAAAATCATCAGAACCCATCCTTTAGGAATGATTATCTACGTTAATGCGAATAGCATCAAACGGTGCGGAGTTATGCGCGTTCGTCAGGTGGCCGGCACACTCTAGATACGCCAGCCCACTCTTGAGGCGATTCTAAATTTGTTGACACTTTCACAGCCCTGCGCACGATCTCCGCAGCCCAGCACGTGCGTTTGTGTCACTTAGGAAGGCGAGCAAAGCACGCGCCATACGCACAAACACTCAAAATGGTACCGACCAGACTTTCTGGCGTCTCAGCTAGTCTCAACCAACGGTACTCTAAACGGTTGTTTATATCTTTACCATAGGACGCGCTTACGGCGCTGTCACAGCTACCGGTGCGCGCGCGTTCCATGCACGAGGGCTCATTCCGCTCTCGTGAGGCTGAGCACGGCCGCTACATCAGCCCTCTCCCGAGCGCAGGAGAGGGTGAGCTAGAGGCAGTGCTGAGCCGCGCGAGAAGGGAGCTAGCCCTCGTGCATGGAACGCGCGCGATCGGTAGATATAAACAAGTGTTTAGAGTGCGTTGCAATGACTACCTTTATAGCTCATGCTATAAAGAAAAAAATAACTGCCTTCATAGCTCTGTGGTTAGCGCGTCTGCCTGCTGATCAAAGGGTCAACGGTTCGAATCCCAGCCGGCGCCGGTCTTTTTTATTTATTTATCGACCCGCGGCGTAAGAGGTTAGATAGCCAGATAGATATATAGATAGATGAGATAGATACATAGACGAAAAGTGCGTGAAGTATCCAAAGAATGCTATTCGCATTAAAAAGTAAATGGAGCAGAAAATCCTAGGCGCGATGTTGAGAAAAACGGGTGGTAGTGGTACCGTACTTACACAAGGTATCTCATAACCTAAAACATGTAGCTCAACGATACGGCGTACCAGTTGTTTTTTCTGCCCCCAAAAAATGGCCCAAATTTGTTCAAAGGTTCATATGGGCATAGAAAAGGTATCCAGACACAAGTGTAACAAAAACATGTCTCACCGTTTGTGCCCTGTACCTCGTGCGTGGTGTACAGCATCCCGTTGTCATGTGGTAGAACTTATGTTGGACAAACTGGACGGTGTATCAACGACAGGCTTCGTGAACATTCCCTATCACTTAGATCCAACGTAGGAGGTCACTTGCCTTTACACTGTCGAAATTGTTCATGTAGTCCAACATTGGCTAATACTGATATTATAGGTAGATTTAGGGAAAAACTTACCAGAGAAATTTATGAGGCGTTCATTATACAAGGTTTGGGGGAGCGCTGTGTGAGTCAGCCTTCATTGGCTTTATCACAAAAAGAAATATCCTTTTTAAAGCGTTGAATGTCTACAGATATAGCCTCGCGCCCCGGAGCGCGCTCCGGAGTTCGCTAGCCGTTTGCACGTGCCTGTGTTTTCTGTGTCTTTTTCTTTCTTCTTCTCTTTCGAAGATACATAGAGTTGTGAGTTTCAGCGTCTGTCCTGTCTTCTGTTTTCTTCAACAGCTTCCCAACGTTGTTCGCTGATTTTATCATGTGTTCGTAGCCAGCCGGCCAGCCGCTGTCGCCCGCCTTCCAAAATGGCGACTGCAACAGCTCTGGCCGGTCGGTCCGTGTTGTCAGCACTCCTTCCTGCAAGACGATTCCCCTCGGGTTGTACTACAAACCTCACCTCAAGTGGGAAATGTCCTGTTCGAGCCAGCACAAGGCAGTGTGTTTTTGAACGTTTATTCTTGCACATGCGGCGGCAGTGCCAAGAAGAAAATGTGGTGGAAGCCGTCCAACCTGACTGCCGCCGCAGCTGCAGCAGGATCAATGTTAGCTCGGTCTACGAGATCCGGCGTGCCTTCAACGTGCCCAACGGAGCTGCCAGAATTCCCCAAAAAAGAAGCGCCGGAAATTCGCTGAGAAGAGGAAGAGGATTTGCACGTCGCGACTGCCGTGCGACGTTGACGGCCGTGAGAATCTGCCTGCACAGTTTCTTCCGTCGGGGAAGATCCCAACGTTGAAGAATCATCGCCGCATCGTCTCCAAGAAGACGACGTGCTGCCGTCCTGTTCCGGAACTACCATGCCATCGCCTGCTGAAGGACATGGGTTTCGAGAAACAGAAAACGGTACCGCAACTCATTCCTAATTGAGAGAGAGGACGTCTTCGAAAGTGGAGGCGGCGGTATTTGAGGGCAATCCGAAAGCGCAGAGCCCAGAACCGCGAGATCTACTTCCAGGACAAGACTTGGGTGGTACGCCGGCCTCACAGTTGACAAGGTGCCGGACTCGGTGGCGTCACGAGGGTCAACGCCACCCCGGGGCGGTAGCCCACCCCGACGCCCGGCACCCCCCCCCCCCCCCCGCTCTTGCGCGGCCTGCCACGACCCCCCCCCCTCCGCCCGCCGCGACACCCCCGAGCGCCGCCCGGGGGCGGTCCGCCCCCCCCCCTTTGAGACGCCGCTGTGTGGACCCGACCCCAGCACCATAAGGTCAGCAAAGGCAAGCCTTCATGTCTGGACTAACGACCGGGCTGAAGCGTCCTTCTGGAAAAAGTAAAAGAGTGGTTGTCACCCACGCAGGTAGTGGCACCTGGCTTCGTGTCCGGCTGCCTGGACGTGTTCCGAGGGAAGAAAAAGGGGGACTACCATTCGAGGAAATGCACTCAAACAGGTTTGAAGATGGGTTCTTTATCTGCTGATCACATAGAGCCTAAAGCCCGGTTCACACAGTTGCGTTTGACTGCGTTTGACTGCGCAAGCGTTGCGGCAGCCAGACGCCAGGACATCCCTGCTTATATCGCGTGCCAAAAGATTCGCCAGATGGATTAAAGCCATGCAAGCACAGATGTCGCCGGTGACTCGCACAGTTCATCGCCAGCGCGGTCAAACCTACAAGTGTCTGGGCTCACGACATTAACAGCGTATTATTTATGGAGCAACGCGCCGTTCACAGCAGAAAGTCTGAAGCTGTTCACAACTGCAACAAGGGACGAGATCGCTTGGTGGCTCTCTTACAAGAACCTGAACGGCCTGCTGACAGAAAAAAGATGTTGAAGCATTGTGGCAACGATAGTCGCTACACAAAGTACAAAGTGGACGTCTGGCTACGGACTCCGGACACAGTGTTTGAAACACCGTACCATTGCGAACTAAATCATAAAGTTGATATGGGCTTGAGTCAAGCAGGTCATGCTCAAACATCACATTCAAGCTTAATGACGCTGAGCGGCTCTTGAGGGAAGCATTGGACAACGTATAACAGCTGTCCATTGGCATGACAGCAAGCCATTTTAGCGCACAGGATTTCTAAGCATATGGCCATACAAAATTACGCTTTGGGTTCGTTTTCATTTTAAGAAAGAAAGACGTGGTGTTGGCGGCATACCGAGTAGACCATTCGCCTGCAATGACCCTGAGCGTAACATTTCACTTGCTCACCTTATGCATCTTCAGTGCCGCCACTTCATTTGAGGTCGTATTATGTTCAACCTAGTCTTCCATTGAACTCCGTTATTGCAGTGATCAGTTCTCCAGGCGGTTTGCGGAAAGTAAACTCACAAACTGCCATCCATGCCTTGGGTCGCTCTGACAATAAACGTATCTCACATTCACCATATGCTGTTGGAGTATAATCGGGATTCTTGCACGCCATCCGCACATGACCATAGGCAACAACCGAAAACTTTGATGGGATCCTGGAAGAACGTGTCTCACATCCATACGCTGTTTTCTGTATAATCCCGATTTGTACCACCGTCCCAACACCACGGAACTTAAGAGAACAGAATTAAAGAATGGCGTTAGGTTCACCCGGACACTAAAGGCTTCGTTGCCAATATGTACACGTGGACGTCAACGCAATAACGTAAACAAGGTATGTTAAGACAGGAATAAGCTATGCAAACTTACGTTCGTGGTACGAGGCGGCAGATCTGATCCAATCAAGTTCATCACGTTTGCGGCGATGTCGATGATGTCAACTGATCTTTTTGCTTTAGCGCATCACATGGATGCCGTTAAAAACTATAAATACGCTAAACCTGGCAGACATGATTTTTTCCCGCTGTTATTGTTAAGCCGACGGTATAAGCGATGTTGAAATATGCAAAGATATGTTTATTGAAAACAGTTTAAAGAAACGATGCAAAATTGTATAGCATAAGCATGTGTTTATCGAAACAAAACGCTGTTAACGAAAGGGTATGTTCACAGCTTTTTACCACTATAGAGGATGCTGCAATTATAAAATTCGTTTTGGTTTCGGTCTCTAATTCTGAATCTCACCCTCTCCCCGGCGAGTGGTGATCTACGCGATATCGCTAACCATTTCGTTAGTGAAACCAGAACACTCGCCACCGGCCGGACTTGTTCTTCGGTTCACCGGGTGAAAACAGGTATGAACGCACCGGAACACCAGAACACGGCGGGCAGCCGTGTCTGAATTTCCGCTCTGGTCTCGGCGATCGAAAACACACCAGACCCGGGCCTGGTGGATTTTTCGATTAGGGAGGGACGATCAGTATTTCCCGCCTCCAGCGCGAGCTTTATGCACCGACACAGTGTTACAAATAAGCCCTCTTTGCCCCGCACCAGGTGGCACTGCGCGTGCGCAGAAACCTGAACTCGGAAAAAGTGAAGCGTCTGCGCAAGTGCAGGAGCGACAGCAGCGCCACCTCGGTGACGCGACGTCGGTGAGTTGGAGTTGATCTATGAGACGTTTCTCTACTGCTGCCGTTCTCGGTCGCGCGGGTTTCACGTATCTGGTATGCGGGACAGGAAAAATAATAAAACATTTCAACCTGGAATATGCGAGAAAATATAGGTGAGGCAAAACAAGAATGCGTGACAGTCCACGAGGTGCTCGTGGCACGCCACCGAGCGGCGTGAACAGATAAAGACAATGTTTTTTTACTGCGCACCAGAAGCTGACGACATTCAAGATGGCAGCGCCCTTCGCCGGAAAAATGTAGCGAACGCCTTCGACTTTTTCGTGGCCCTCGAGCCTGCGCGCTCAGCCAAAAGCCCGGACGAAGGCGCCGAGCGCGTGGTGGAGGCGGGGCGTTTAGAAGAGATCACCCTGCCGGCTCTCACCCTTCAAGTGACTATAGTCTTTGCTTTGACATAAAGACTTGTACGTAGTCTGGGCCCACCTGGTTCACCAACAATGGCGACTCTACAAAGAAAGATGGCGTACATGTGTTTTTTTATAATTATTCTTATAAGAAATATTTGCCGAGACATGCCGCAGAAGTCACCTCACTACGACTTAGTTTTCGCTTGCCTACAGCATCCTCTTGTAAAATAAAAAAAATCCGTTCCTCGTAATTTTTCACTCCGGTGGGCGCAAGTTTAGACAATTCGGCAATTATCCTAACCTCTAGCGCTCAATTTTGGAGAAAATATTAGTTTTTGGAAATGTGTTGTTTGTTATTGCGATGCCAAAAAAACAAACAAACATTGTTTCAATTTGAAATTTGAGAATCTGACGGACAGCAGCATCGCGGTTCTGAAGCCCTGTCACGATTATGGCAATCGTGAGCCCTGTCACGATTATGGCAAGAGTGGTTCTTGCGTCTCATATCTCCGCTAAATCTATGCTGAGCACAAATTCGTCTGCGCATTTGCGGGGGTAGCTGGTGACGTCAGAACGCCGAGCTATCGATTGGCTCTGATTGACGAAGGATAGTGGGTATACCTCAAAACAAGCTGCTTTCAGGTCTAACCACTATCGCTTCTTCAATCAGAGTCAATCAGACTAGGCGTTCTGACGTCACCAGAACTCTTGCAAAATAAGCAGACAAACTTGCGCTTGCGTCGGTTTTCGTTTTTGTTCGGCGCGACTGACCACGCTTTTCGCAATAAGTAAAATCTTATTTGATTATAAATAAATACTATCGCGTTAAAACTAAATAAATTGTGAAAGACTGTTATATGTTCTGTTCTGTTATAACTGTTCTTCGTGGTAATTATTAGTACAATCCGATGGTGTAAAAATAATGGCCGGAGACCCGTCAAGCTGTTCCTTTTCAGCTTTTTTCTCCGGCCTGCCCTTCATCATTGATGAGAAATTAAAAAAAAATAATATTATATTATTACGTGAAAAACAAATTTAGTAGTCTCTGTTATATGATAGGCTTATATTTTTTACTCAGTGTGCATGCAATTCGCTTTTACATGTTGATGTTTTTTGTTTGTTTTTGTTTTAATAAAATTCAGGCGAAGATTGGACTGAAGGAATAAAATTCTGCCATGGAATTGGAGTGGCTTTTTGCTTGCTTTTGTAAGCCTTTACTTGTCCTGAGTCTGAGGAGATTACGAAGACGCGCCATGCATGAAACCGCGACTACAAAGCCACGAAGCCTCTGACGGGCGGCTTACCATTATCGGCAAATCCTTTTAGCGTCTTAGCTCGCTGGTATTATATAAAAAAGAAAGAATGAAGAGTCAACAAAAAATATTTTAAGGATCTACCAACGATTTTCTTGACAGGGCGGATTATTATAATCCGATGGTGTAAAAATAATGGGATTTCCTTTTACATAATCAAAGCCGTGTTTTGAAGGATTGCCTAGCCGTTTATGGAGAACAGTGATATGAGACCAGAACCAGTTAGTAGTGGATGTCTATACTCTAAGATTATAATACAAAGAGTAGCGTTAGTTAATTTTGTGTCGTCCAAGTTTCATAATAAAAGATTAAAAAACACAAAAATACATTCACATAGTGACGAAATTTTGAGAAAAACACTTCGCAGGTTTAAATCTTTAAAAATTTTATGAATCCATCAAGGAAACACAGCAGAAGCTCCTGGAAAATGAAAACTCTGTTCACTACATATAGCTATGTGAATACTCGTTTGAAAAATAAAACAAAAATAAGCAAAAAAAGTGAATGAAAGGAAGATTAAAAAGCGACAGTGCTGAAATGTCGGAGAAATCATTAATCGAAGTATTTAAAACAACAGTTCCACGCATCACAGATCGAATACACTTGGCTTGTTATTCTTGCGATTCCGATCACTTGGAAAGTTAAGTGGTTTCCTCAGGGCTATGGGATTAACTAATAGACCCGATCAATTTGCTCATTCATCTATGTACTGTGTCCTTTCTTAACCGATTTTTTTAAACAAAGGTAAACATTTTCGTGTTTTTGTTTCACAACCACTGTATTCCTCATTTTGGAAAACTTGCTACCAAAGTTTTTATTCGCTATCTCCTCTGGAACGACATTATTTCAAAGTACAAACAAATACAAAAAGTTCTTCTCCCATTGTTTTAGTTAAATTGTGAGCGTTGATCGATGAGGTATAACTCTTTTTAAAATTGTGGGCAATGTTCAGTGACGGATTGATTGTATTCTCGTTTTTGAATGCGTCCTGCATTCCACGCTTATTAATTACTTATATAGTACTTGAGTTTGTCAAATCTTTACGTCAATCAATAGGTGCGTACACTATTTTCTGCTTCTTCTCCCCTACTAACCTCCAGGCGAGGGTATCTGAATGGCTGCCAGACAGCCCCAGAAATAAACTTAATGGAAATATAACTTTTCTTGCTGCTAACACTAAACGAATTTCGGCAATCGTGCTCCCACAATGTACAATGTTCAAAAATCAAACTTCGCATTAGACTTGTTAATAAAAGATATATAATAATTGAACATCATGGATTAATTGGTCGAGTCATTTTTAATCGGTGTAAAGCTCTTTTTCATACCTAAATCAGCGAAATATGACCGAAACATTTCCAAACCGAAATATTTTCAGGGAGATTTATGATGATAACGTACGTTGTGATAAGAATTGCAGCCGTCGAAGAAGAGTACCTCCTCTCGTAACGTCGATTGTCATCACTGGGCGTCTCTGAAGACGCAGTCGCTAAAAGGTCAAAAGCTCGATTAGAGTCCCATGCCTAAAATATGCCATGCAACCTTCATTTTTGTTTGTTAAGCTTTGCGTTTTATATATAGTAATTATAAGGAAATAAACCTTATTCAACAGCTGCTCGAACGAAATTCTCACAAGTTCCGTATGTCGGGAAAGAGTACAGTGAGCGGAAATATATGCTGGCCAATTTAGGTGCTAGCCAAAGAGGGTAAAATGCCGGATGAAGTGTTGCGACAGCATTAAACTGGGCAGCCCATCCCAGCGTCTTTTCTAGCGCCTAACGTACCCGGGCCTCCTTGCGCAGCTTGTGCCTGCTATAAATTGAACGTAGTTTTGCCACTTCATGTTGCATTATTTATGTATTTATTTATCGATACTCCCAGCTCGTTGTGGTCAAAGCAGGAGACGCATTACCACTGCACCTTCGTTTATCCGGTGGGTTTTCTCGACTCACATGGCCAACTCTCTGGGACACGCTGTTTTAGTTCCCGATTCTCACGACACGTGGCGTATCAACCTTGAGCAACCTAATGGTGCGTTTGCCTTGCGGATCCGCCAGCGAATCCGCCCAGCTTTGCCGCTGGGGCGAAACGCTGGGCGGAAAACGCGGCAGCGAGCCGTGTACGTCCAGGACCTATTTCTGCCGCCGAACGAGGCGTTTCGCTGACCGGAAGCGACATTCTTGCGCAGCGCAACGCTGCCTACGTCACGACTTCCGGGAACAGCAGCGCCGGGAGAGACGGCCGAGGTGGAACTCTCGCGCCTTCTCGTCATATTTGACGGGATGTTATGAGAATAGCTGCCGCAGCTGGCGCCGCCGCGCAGCTCGAAGAAATAGATGTAAACGCAACCCGCTCGTCGCCGCCGCCGCCGGAAGCGGAACCGCTCCCGCGGCAGCGGAATTTCTTCTCAGGTGTAAACGTACCATAAAGCCCGTTCATGTTTTCAAAGTAGCGCCAGGTGCGTCGATGCACGGGCACGTGCAACGTGCAGCCGCTTGGGAACATCCTGGCGGCACAGCGCAGCACTGAGCTAGATTTCAGACGCCATGTTCTTCCCAGAAATGGCGCGCGGCTCGTTTCTCGTTTTTTAATTTTTATTGATCATTGACTCCGTAAGTGATGACGTCGCAGAAGTGCACCTGGGTCCAAACAAACCGTTGCTAGGGGCGTTGCTGCTGGACTAATGCATGGAGACTCCACATGAGGCTAGATTTATCGCTTACAAGTAAGTAAATAATTTTTTGTAAGCAACCTAACTTCTTGATATCGAATTCTGAAAATGTTCTTGTCGTCTCAGTGTCGTATTGCAACGATGAAAGCCATTTCTGAAGTATTGCAGTCCGCTTTGCTTTGGCAGCAGACGACACGATAGATTTGCTGGCCTCTGTTGCAGCGGGCGTTTTCATTGAATTGACGTCGGTAAACTGAGCGACAAAAACAAGTGCATCACCATGGCCGTAAAGGCCTCCGCAATGTGCGTTTTTTTTTCGCTGAAGAACCCAGCTTAGTTACGAGGGGTGAAAATGGCGTAAAATCAAACCACGTCATGCAGATCGACGACCTGAAGTGCATTACCGGCATTATGCAGGCCAGCATGAGAAATAAATCGTACGCCGTCGAGGTAAGTCGGTTGTTGTTATTATTATTGTGGTGGTCAGGTTATTAAAGAATTGCATATGTCTATCGCGATTTTGCAGTATTTTTGCTTTTTTTCCCCTCTGGTATAGATTAAATTTTGTGGATGCGCTCTTTTGGTGAAGATTCCCATCGACCCCATGATGCGAAGTTACAATCTGTAATAAACTCACCTTATGTTTTTTATCCAGTTCTTTCGCGCTTTGGGGTCTTGCGGAAATCTGAAGAAACTGCAAGAACCTCTCTCACGCGATGGTTACAACCAGGTATACGAAGCACCCTCGCATAGCGCGAGTCCGCAAACAAAATTTGGGATCTCAACCGTTCGCCTGAAGTGCTTTTCTCGTGGGTGCAATGCGATCTTTTAGCAGACTATCATCTCGATCGACGCCCGGACTTTCGATAAACCATATTTTGCATCGCACCTTACTATAAAACCTTAAAAGTGTATGAAACTCATTATATTTCAAACAAATGCCGATGTCAGAATATCGTCTTTATTCACACGATGCAAACGACGGCCCCACTTGGCCGGCCGGCGTGCGGCAGACGCGCATACTTCTCTGCATTCGTCGTCTGCTGCAGGCATCGTTGAGGACCGGAAGTTGCAGTCGTAAATATTTCAGAAACGAGCGATTACGGCACACTTCAGCCGAAGCATATATGACATTCAAGCTTTCCATCGTCGGATTTTTGAACTTTCAGTCCTACTCCTGATTTTCTGAGCGGTCAGGTTTTCGTGCAAAACAGGCCACATGTGTTTTGTCCATAACAACGACCTAGCAACGGTTTGTTTGGACCCATGACGTCACACTTACGAGTCAATTTTTTATTATTAATATGCTTCATACTGATGTTTCTCAGAAACCTCGATGCCAACACCCATTTCTGCGGTTATCATCCAAGAGACCAAAATTGCGGCCGTAACTTAATTCTTGAGTAACTTAACTGCTTGAGTGGTGACATCTCAGCCAATTTACCGCCCAATCGTTTTTTATGCATTTCGAAGCGCGCACAATCTGGTGTCACTCAGCTCAAGCGCGTAGCTTTGGCTAATGCATAGACGTCATTTTACCATCCAAGTGTCGCACCGAGTGCGCGGCAGCGTCACGCGCTGGCACATTCAAAGCAACAATGGATGTCTTCATTCTCAGACAGACGGACATGTAGGCACCCTAGAGCAATATAAACGGAGAATTCGAAGCGCGCGACCGCCTATCTGAACCTCCTCTCCTCTGGATCTCTCCGGCCTCCCACCCTTTTCTCCGTTTGCATCTGGCCAAATACTTTACTATACTCTGTTTCATACTTAGTGTGCAATGCTGTCAAAGCTACTGGCTCGAGCGCGTGGCTTCATCTATGGTTTTGTTTGCGCGAGAACGCGTGCAAATGATCAACGAGGTCAAGCCCCATGCTCGCGCCAGTGGTTTTGGCAGCGTTGTACGCTAAGTATGAAACAGAAGTATAGGGGACGCATTCCACTCCGCTCATCTGCATTAGACAGAACTCCTAAAGCGCCGAATCCAGCCCTGACGGAGGGGAGGTCCGCGCCGAGTCTTCTTTTCTTTTTTTGGCAAATAAGCCATCATCATCATCAGTCGCAGACATTTCATGACTACGCGCTATTAGAGGTTTTAGTAGATCGTTCCGATACCTCCGATAACCCCAATAACGATACTAGAGAGCTTTAGTAGATCGTTCAGATGGCTCCGATAACGGTACCCGATACTCTGCCTCGCCTTTGCGCTTACGTGTATAGTATCGTTATCAAGAATTATCCGAGGTATCGGAACGATCTGCTAAGCGCTCTGTATATAACGCAAGGCGGCGGCGGATTATCAGGTATCGTTATCGGAGTCATCGGAACGATCTGTAAAACTCTCTAATAGTACACTCTACCGCTATGCTACGCCGGCAGTCGGTGCGCCAGTGCAAGCCAGGGTCTTGAGGTGTGAAACAACGTCAACGGTGTTGCGTGGTGTTTTCGTTTGATACTTTTTCGAAACGATGCACACGATATACCCCGAATTTCAGCAAACATTACGTTTAGTATAGGTTTCTGAATTTGGCTTTTAGAAACAAAAAATCTCCCCAATTATGTGTATTTTGCCGTTTTCCGTTCAATAGAGAGAGTTTAGTAGATTCTGTATCGCGTATGTTACTCCGATAACGATACGCCGCTATACTCCGCCGCCGCCTTTGCGCATGCATCGTAGCGTTATCGGCGCGAGTATCGTATAGGCATCGGAACGATCTACTAAAACTGCCCTAATCTGTTATGTTGCTGTGATGTGCGCTATACTTAGTTTCAGCTTGATGTCCAGACGCAGCCGATGCTACTAGCTCGAGCGTTTCACCTAATAGTACCTGTACCGCACGAGAAGGCTTAGAAGCGCGAGCTCGTAGCATTGGGAGCTCGCTCTTATATGCATCGGCAGCGTCTGTGCCGCCGAGATGTGCCCTAGTAGAAAGCAGAGCTTGCGCTTGTAGCCTTTCCTGCTGTACATCATAAGGTGAAACAGAGTATAGTATGGTGTAGTTTTGGAATTTGTATCCTCTAAACGAAGAAACACTATTGTTCTTTCTTTTAAGGCGCTACCGGCTGTTGGTCAGCAAAGCATTTTGTCTTTAGTCCTTAGTTTTTAGTCTTTATTTATTTCGCTCTGGAGAGCCGCGGCACCGCGGAAAGGCAGCAGTTCGTACTATGGAGGCCCGCGGTGCCGCGTCTAGTGAACATGATAATGTGATGACATGCATGGTGACGACGACATGGATTGTTGGTATTGGGGAGGATGGCAGTCCGATTCGCAGAAGTCCAGATTTCGTGAGGTGGGTTAAGCGGGTCAGCAGCGAGCCATGGGGATCTGGCACGCCGTTCGATCGGTGCATGAAGGAGCCCCAGGAAGATGATGGCGCTCTTGCTCACTGGGGTCCACTGGGTCGAAGCATCAGGCTCCAAGGAGGTAGCCCAGTCAAAGTAGAAGCTGCCGCTTCTGAGGAACCAGGGCTCAGGTTGAGGCACCGCCTTCGCCCGGTGTGTCATCCTCTCAATATCGTCGTCGTTGTGTTCTTTATTTATACGCGCATATATGTATAAATAAAATAAGATAGATAAAAAGACACATAATCGAATGCCCAGCGGCGTGCCGTTTTAGTTATATTTCTAGTTTTACACGCCTGAAAGAATTTGTTCAGTTTGTGTCTGTAACCGAGCTAAACCTTTACGTACACGGAAAATTCAAAGCATACTATATACAATGCAAGTGTTTCTGACCCTACATAACAAATGCTTATATTTGAAATCCAGGGCACAAATTTTGATTTTAAACATCTAATTATTATATAGTCATATTATAAACGCCACATTCTTAGTCAATATGCTGTCACAAACACATCGTACAAATCTTTTTCGATAAGCCTATGTAAAGGTAGCTTGGCCGCAAGCTTCTTGTGCACGGCGGAGTACTAACTTTACAGGGGCAAAAAGCGGGCCTAATTTGAAAGTCTCGAGGAATAAAAAGTATTAATTAAAATACCGAAATTTTAACTGCGGTGTGTGCTGTTAGTCGGCTGCTATTATATTCCTCGGGAACTTTACAAATCTTCATTTCAGTGAGAATAAATTTAAAATTTTGTCAAAGTGGTCCATAGGACCTAATGCAACAATATTATATCGGGCCCAGGAATGAAAGGTATACAATCCTGAGGTTCAAGTAGGCATTAAATAAGAGTGTATTAGTGCCCCTATCGATATCCCGGAGAACTTAAGGATTTCTGCAGTAGTTTGGCTGAAACTTTCATTTTACTGCGTTTTCCTGAGAATAGTTAAGAGAGGGCGCAAGGAGAGCGTGCCTAGGAATGTTCTGGATGCGTTTAACACGAAATCTCGCAAGAGTTTGCCTTGGAAAATCATCTCCACCATATATTTTATAGGCACGGCGTAGTTTCTCTTTTTTATATAATTAATATGTATAGAATGTACCACGCCTACATCTGATTTGCAAGTCACGCAGGCAAGCAGTGCAAAAGTTGATGCGGAGGAAGGACCCTACACTTGTCGAATGTATCTCTTGTGCAATTGGGATAAAATAAAGCGCCAAAAATGAACATGAACAGCTTTTGGCGCCTCCAAAAATCTTTGTCCGCTCCGCACGTTCACGAGATTGTTACTTCGTTCCTGACTTGGGACTCTGATGCTGAGGAAAAATTCCCTCCAATGTGTACATAAAATAAGAAAAAAACAAAAAAACGCGCTGTTTTTTTTTTTTTTTGAGCAAGACATGAATGAGGGCTTAGAGTAACACAGAAGCACAACCTGCCAAGCCCCGCGATGAAGGAAATTACATTGCGGCTCAAAATATGTCTATTTCGTACGAAAGCTACCGATCGAAAATCGGCTGCTTCGGACAACTCATACCTTTTTTTAGTTGTAAATATTGCAATTGAGGGAGAATAAACAACTTGACAAGCACCCACACCAGTAAAAAAAAAAAAATTATATATATATATATGTATATATATATATATATATATATATATATATATATATATATATATATATATTTATTTATATATTATTTTAGCATCCAATCGCCAAATTGATGTTGATATTAGAAAGATTCGATCACTTAGTCGCAGCGGGTGACTCCTGGTGTCTCAGACGTCACATTAATCCGAGCTCCTACTTTACTGCTTCGGTCGGATTTTATTCTTTTTTCTTTAAAAATATGTGTTTTCCAAAAATGAACAGCGTGGTGTCTAAACACCATAGAAATATGTAACGACCAGTAAAACAAAAAAGAAAACTTTTATGTTGTGTCTGTTACGGATCTCTCATAGGAAATTTAAAGGGCCGGTGCAATTTTCAGCGATCATGCGTGCCTAGCTTACTTTGTTCGCTTTGGCAAAACACCAAACTCACATATTCCATGTTGAACAGCTGGAATGTTCAACATGTCATCGCCACAGACATTGAAACCAGTGCTGATTGTTATCCTAGGTACTATGTTGAAATAATAATAAGAAAAGAGGCTCTTTCGCTGCTTGAAAAACAAGGCGGACTCGCTGCTTTCACTGTCAATAAAAAAGCGCGCTCTGCGCTCCACGCCTCAAATTTTGCATGGCTGAAGGCGGCGTTTCAATTAAGATAACGCTCTACACAGAAAAAATAAATAATTAATATAATGTTTTGCTTGATTAGAGCGGAAGCTGAAACACTTCGAAGTCCCAGCTTTCTGAAGAGCCCTCTTTGCACCAGCGCGTGTGAGCGGCTTGCAAAGCTATCAACAAGCTTTCGTTCCTCTCGTCAAAAATCGAAATTAAGTAAACAGTGGAAACAAAATAAGCATCCTTCCTTGTTTGCGCAAGTACCCCTTACACACTCTTCTAATTAACGCTTCGCCCGAATCGCACCTGATCAGCACAAGCTTCGCGATCGGGTCGAACAACCGCGCTTTCATCCAACTTCCGCGGCTCGTAAAATAAAAAAAAGGCGGGATTTGATCAGCCTAAGAGCAGGCTAGGAGAGAGATAAGAAAGCGACGCGTCGACCAAGAAAGCCGTACACAATGCCCGGAACAAGAAAAAAAATATATATTAAAGGAAGAGGGGCGTGGAGACTTCAGCCGAGCTTCGCAGCTCATAAAGAAAGAAAGAAGGTTCCACCCGCGCCCCAGACGGCCTGTGAAAGCGTTATCGCGGCGCTTGGATGCGCCCAGCGTGCGTTTGGACGCCTCGTCCGCCCGACAACATCGCCGAGACGCCTCCCAGCGAGCTTCCTCGACAAGGTCTGCCCCCTAGTTCGCTTCCTGTTTCGGGAAACTGGAAAGAGAAGACTCGATCCCCATTCTCGATCCAAAGGGAACAAGTTGCTTCCCGCGTCGCTTATATCTTTGTCTCCTTCGTCTTCCTTTTTCCTCTCGCGTGCATGAAGTCCCTCTACTCTACTTCGACGACCTCAGCGCCGCAGCTGGCGAGAGTGCCGGGAGCGGAGGAGGCGCCAGCTGTGTCTGCAGTTGCGCACGTCTATACAAGCAGCAGCAGACGAGAAGGGCCGCCATCTTTCTTTCCGCGGTCGCAACGACGAACGCGAACGTCCGCTACGCAGATTAGATTCGTTATGCGAGAATGGCGTCTTGTTGGCTTTCTGCTTGACGGTTCTCTTTCCAGAGGAAGAAAAACGAAGCAGGAGTGCCTGGTATTGCCCCAGCGGCTCGACTAGACGGACTAAATTTCCGACTTTGCGTGTTGTAGTTGCATGAAAAGTAAGAAGGAGAAAAAAAGTGTAGAACTTATACGAACGAAGACGTTCTGCGCTCTGGAATTCTTTTCCCCTCATCTATCTGACGGTTTTAGCGAATCGCATGTTGAGGTCTCCTACGTCGTATTTTGAAGGAACTGAAATAATTGCATACAAGATATGCACGGTGAAGGGAAGACTAAAACGAGGAAAAACAGTTCAACGATGTACAAGTTCCAACAGCTTCCAGGCGGCTGAGAGCTTGTTATTGCTCTCTTGCACCATACATGAAAAGAAATCCGCAGACCCAGGAGCCTCTGTTATGAACGAAGTTTGCATTGCACTATGGCGCAAGTGCACCGCAAAGACGTTCAAAGTGTGGAAGCGGTTCTCTTCTCCAGATCAAGAAACGCACAACAAGCCTTTCGCACAAAGCACTTCGCTCGCCATAGTTGGGGGTTTCTTCCTCTTCAACGCTCTGCGCTGCCAAAGTGGAATGTGTGCAGGGCTATGTGGAAGGAGCTGGTTCTCCTGGAACAGACTATAGTTTTTGCGGTATTTTATTCATTTTAGGTTATGATAAGACCGGAAAATAGTAGGCCGATTCAATGTTCATAACTAGCAGTGTTCGGAAGCCGCATCTGTGTGCCCAGGGCCCAGGTTTTGCGAATCACTGATTTGAAGTGACGTCAGACACATTAGGAAGATCTAGTGGATCGTTTTTTGTTTTGTTTGAAGATTCCGACGATGATTCTTGGTACCCAATCGTCTCCTTTGCACGTGCATCGAATTATCATCGGCTACTATAGATGTTTTTTTATTTCCTGTCGTTCTCAGTCATGTGGTTTACGCATCTAGTATGTGGGATGAAAAAATAATAAAACATTTTAGCTTGGAATATGCGAGAAAATATAGGTGAGGCAAAACAATAGTGTGTGGCAATCGCGCGTTTTTCGTAAACACCTTCCAGCGGCATGGAGAGGACAAAGCGACGCGTAGGGTGCAACGCACCCACAGTTTCATCTTTCTTATCAAAATAAAAGAGATGGCTCGAGGCGCAGCACACGCAGGCGCCTCGGAGAGCTCGTGCAAAAGAATGCTCTGAAGCCGCCATCACAGGCAGACACGTCGTTCCGTTGTTTTGTTCAATGTCCTCACTTGTCCTCACTTCAAATAATGTGGTAGGACCTCGCGGCCCCCACATATTTGGTGACCCGGTCGAGGACTATGGACAACGGCGAACCCCAAGGAGCAGCGGCGGCATCCCCGACTTCCATCTCGTCGGTTGCAATCCAACTTCCGCCGTACTGCTACAGAAACCGAGGGTCTGGTTCCTGCAGGCTTAGTCCCAATTTCATCTCAGCTGTGTGACGAGCCAGGAAAGCAAGTATCATCATGTCGTCTCGGCGCTGTCGCTGGCAGCAGCCGATGAAGTATACGACATTTTTGCGCAACCACCGGCCACAGCTTAGTACGACCAGCTGAAGGCGGCTCTCCTGCAGATAACCGAGGCATCAGATCGCTTCCGCCTCCAAGAACTTCTTTCGGCGGAAGAACTCGGTTATCGACGTCCGTCTCAGCTGCTGAGGCGGATGACTGAGCTCCTTGGAGATCGCGCCAACACGATCGGCGACGCTCTGCCGCGGGAGCTATTTATTCAGCGCCTGGCAACCAACGTCCACATGGTATTGGTCACCGCTACGGCTCTCGACCTCACAGGCCTCGCAGCCCTGGCAGACGCCGTTATTGAAGTTGCCGCTCTACCCGTCGCCAGCGTTATATCGGCGGCAGAAGACGGTGGCGAAGCGGTGCCTATCCTTCCACATATGCCAGGCACTCCATCGTCTGACGGCAACCTCGAGCAGCTTTGCCAGCGGTTGGAACAAAGTGTTACCGCAGCAACTCACCGGCGAGATCGTCCACTCACTCAACAACAACGTGGACGTTCAACATCTCGTTGGAGAAAAGGTGACCGTTCCCGCTCCGCAAGTTCAGCGGACATCTGCGTATACCATCACCGTTTTGGCTCCGACTCCCGGCACTGCCTTCGTCCCCGCTCCTGGAGCAACCGATAGAGGCAACGAGTAGTCAGAGCCTACCAGGAAGTCGCCTATTCTACATCGCCGACAGGACTACTGGAACCCGTTATCTCGTCGATACGGGGGCTGAGGTAAGCGCTGTTCATGCAAAACGCACAGATCGATCACAAACGCCCATCTACTACCTTCGGGCTGTGAACAACTCGCCGATCCCCATCTACAAGGAACGGTCCATCACCTTAAATCTTGGCCTCAGACGAGTGTACCGATGGGTATTCCTGGTCGCAGACATAAGCAACGCGATCATCGGTGCTGACTTCCTACAACACCACAGTCCCCTCGTAGACGTAAAGGAGAGACGTATGCTCGACTCCACAACGCGGCTCTCCGTACAAGGCATCTCAACAACTGACACCGCAGGATTCGCGTCAGTCTGCTCTACCATCGACGGGCCATTCCGACCTCCTCTGCAGGATTTTTCAAGTCTCACGCGAGCTTCTGACTGGACCAGACCGGTTTCGCAAGATGCCCACCATCACATCGAAACAACGGGCGCACCGGTTCACTTCCAACCCCGTCGTCTGGCGCCAGAGAAACTTCGCATAGCTCGCGAAGAATTGGAGCATATGCTCGAGCTTGCAATAATCTGACCTTCGTCAAGCAGCTGGGCGTCTCCCCTACACATTGTGTCCAAGAAGAACGGAGATTGGAGACAGTGTGGCGACTATCGCGCACTGAACAAGAGCACAGTGCCCGATAGATACCCCTCCCAAACATCCAGGACTTCACTGCCAACCTTCAAGGCGCTACCATTTTTCGAAGGTTGACTTTACCCGCGCGTACCACCAGATCCCCGTCGCTGACGAAGATCTCCTAAAGACAGCGATTACCACTTCATTTGTTTTGTTTGAGTTTCTCCGCATGCCCTTTGGCCTCAGTAGTGCGGCTCAAACATTCCAGATATTCATCGACGCCGTCACGCGCGGGCTTCCCTTCATATTTGCCTACGTTGACGACTTGTTGGTCGCTAGCTCGACACCGGAGGAGCACGCCAACCACCTCCGTCTTCTTTTCCGAAGAGACTCAGATCACGGCATTATCATCAACGCCGCAAAAAGTGAGTTTGGGAGATCAGAGCTCGAGTTCCTGGGACATCAACTGGACCGACACGGCATCAGACCTTTGCCGTCGAATGTGCAAGTGATCAGAGACTTTCCAATACCTACGTCGATCACAAAGCTTCGCCGGTTCCTCGGCCTGGTAAACTTTTACCACCAGTTTATTCCGAACTGCGCGAGGCTAGTCCAGCCCCTTAATTCGCTACTGGCCAAGTCAGCACGTGCCACTTCCAACCTACCTTGGAGTGAAGACACGGAGCAAGCCTTCTGCGAATTAAAGACTGTACTTGCAGGCGCTGTACTTCTGCGACATTCATAACACAATGCCAGAACCTCGATCATGACATATGCCTCAGCTACGGCTGTTGGGGCGGTCTTACAACAACAAGTGGACGGTGAATGGCAGCCCCTGGCTTTCTTTTCCAAAAAGTTAAAACCCGCCCAGACCCGCTACAGCGTCTTTGGAAGAGAACTGCTCTCGGCGTACTTGGCCGTCCGGCACTTTCGACACTTTTTCGAAGGTCGCCCCTTCGTCATCTGGACGGACCATAAACCACTCCCCAACGCCATCCGCAACTCAAGCTCTGTCTATACCCCTCGAGAGATCCGTCAGCTGGCCTCCTTGTCGGAGTTTACGACAGATATCCGGCACATCAAAGGGAAATCAAACGTCCCCGCTGATGTACTGAGCCGAATCGACGCCGTACCTTCGCCTGCTCCGCAACTAGACATCACGTTGCTGGCTCGTCATCAGGCATCCGACGAGGAGCTACAGCAGCTCCGCACATCAAACACCTCTCTCAAGCTGGAGGACTTTGAGTTCCCAGGAGGCATCACCATCGTCTGGGACACGTCCAGAGGAACGCATCGCCCATACGTTCTGGTTACGCTACGAAGGCAACTTCTTGGTGCCATTCATTCGTTGTCGCATCCCGGCGTGAAGGCGACACAGAAGCTAGTGGCAAATCGCTACGTTTGGCCTCGGCTCAAGTCCAACGTGCGTGACTGGGTACGGACCTGCTTGGCACTTCAACGAGCCAAGGTTCACCGTCATCCCGTACCTCCATCCACGAGCTTTCTGCCACCAGATGCCCGTTTCGACAAGATCCACATCGACCTGGTCAGGCCCCTTCCGATATCTCAAGGGCAACGATACATCCTGACGTGTATCGACAGCTTCACAAGGTGGCCGGCAGCTACACCATTGCCCGACATGACTCGCAGCCACCGTCGCCGAGGCATTCGTCTCGTCCTGGGTGGCGCGCTTCGATGCCTATCTGAAATCGTCACCGACAGAGGGCGACGATTCGAATCCAACTTGTTCACCGAGTTGTCCCAAATCTCAGGCATGACGAGATCTCGTACAACTGCATACCATCCGCAGTCTAACGACCTGGTTGAGCATTTACATCGTCACCTCGAGTCCGCGCTCATGGCCCACGCGAACCCCAGCGAGTGGGTACAACAAGCTTCCGCTCGTCTTGCTTGGGGTCCGAACGGCGCTGAAGCAGGACCTCGGCTGCGCAACTTCCGAACTCGTCTATGGGACAACCCTGCGACTAACATCAGACTTTTCGAGGTCGACTCCCCTACAACCACAAGGCCAGAAGACTACGCCACAAAGGTGACAGACATCTTCGCGGACCTTCGACCAGTGCCAACGAGAGCAGTATCTGCGAAGACGCCTTACGTCTCTCAAGATTCGCACAGTGCAACGCATGGCCAAGATGGCCAAGATGGCGCCAAGGAAGGACGTGTGTGGCAGCTGCTCCGCCAAAATCACCGGAAAGCAGCAATTCTTAGCCTGTTCTGGCGGCTGCGGACACCGATTCCACTGCAGCTGTACCAAGGTAGACCTCGTGGAGTACAACGTGCTAATGGAATCTGGATCGAGTGCGTATAAATGCACCGGATGCACTCGTCGGCCTCGCAAAACAACTGAAGATAGGCCTACTTCGGAAGCGGCATCGGGTGACTCCGATTCGGAGGACGAAGTCGAGATAGCCAAATTGGAAAAGGCCACTGTCATTCCCAGTGATTGGGCGAGTATGTTGGACAAGATCGTTGTCAAGTTGGACGTGCTAACAGCCGAAGTGAAGTGCCTTAGGGCCGATAACAACAGTCTTCGGTCTGAGCTATCGGCCGTTCGAAAACAACTTGCTGCACGACTGCCTAATCCTGCACAGCAACATCAAAGCTATGCAAATGCTGCTTTGTCACTCAAGCCACCGTGGATTCCACCAACTTCTGGGTCTCTGCAAGCTGCGTCCGGCATGACTGGACCTGGTACTGCCCTCCCTGTTCACACGGCTGACAGCAACACTGACAACCGTCAACCGCAAGGCGCAGCTCAACCAGTCTCCCTTGGAGGACAGGGCGACGACCCAAGCCTTGTCAGAGACGAGAACGACGGATTCACCATGGTGGGCCCGCGACGGCGAAGCAAGCCATCGGTAGGAACAGCGAAAGCTTCGAAGGTGTCAGTTGTTCCTCGTGAGCCTCAGCGTAAGGCCCTTTTTGTATCGCGTCTTGACCCTATCACTGCTGTTAGTGACGTGTGCTCTTTGGTCGAGCCCTTTCTTAACGGAAAGCCGCTGTGCTGCACTAAACTGATTACCAAGTTTCCATCCTACTCGTCTTTTCACGTGTCTGTAGAGCTCGACTCTCTTGAAGCGATCAACAGGCCCGAGGTTTGGCCTGAGGGTTGCATTTTTCACCCATTTGTTGGAAAACTTGACAGGTCGCGCACACACGTGCTAGAAAGTTCCCCAGTGTTGCAAGATGGCTAGATCGCTGAGGAGCTATTATCAGAATACTCGTGGTTTGCGAACGAAGGCAGACGAATGTTTACGGAATATATGTTCCTCCGCGTTCAACATTATTTGTTTAACGGAGACGTGGCTTTTGGACGAAATTTCAAGCAATAGTTATTTTCCTTTTCGCTATACAGTCCATCGAAGGGACAGAGATTACGCGGTGACTGGTCAAAAGTTTGGCGGTGGTGTGATAGTTGCAGTGGACAGTTATACGTCTAACTGTAGGCGATACGACCTTGAAACGTATGCGGAATGTGTTTGGGTAGAACTTGTTGCTGCCGATGGCTTTAATTATTTAATAGGCAATTATTATGTTCCTCCTCTTTCGGATGCAACTGCTTTCGTCGATCATTTTGAAAGACTTGAGAAGCAGATTGACTTTTCGAAGTTTCGCGTTCACCTGTACGGGGATTTCAACCTCCCCGGTGTAGATTGGGAATCTGGACAAATTAACTCAGGCAATTCCGAAAATATCAAAAAAATATCTTGTTTGATGTACTTCGCTCGTTTTAATGGGCTTACTCAATTCAACGGGCTAGAAAATGTTGCCGGAAATGTTCTAGATCTATTCTTTTCAAATTGTCCTATTGACAATTTGAGTTTAGTAAGTGATACTCTTGTTAGCCCTGATGTTTTTCACCCACCTTTTAGTGCGTCATTTTCTTTTTCCCGAAGACCGCGTGTCTGTCAAAGTTCCTCTAGCTACTCGTACTCCACTGGCGATTACCTAGGCTCATATAATTTTTTTCAGGGATGTAACTGGTCGACAATTCTAAACGAAAAATGTATTGATACCGCTGTCGAAAATTTTACAGCTATAGTGCGAAAGGGCATTGATGTGTTTGTACCGAAGCGTGTCATAAGGCCTCCCAAGTATCCCGCTTGGTTTTCCAAGGAACTGCGGTATTATATGCAGAAAAAAGCGCATTGTCATAAACTATATAAGTCAAGTGGCGTGAAGTTGTGGGATGTCAAGTTCAAGATCTATAGAGCGCTCGTTAAAAAACTGTTTGCGCACGACAAACGCGCTCACCAGGTCCGAGTAGAAAATAGCTTGTTCCGCAAGCCGCATGAGTTCTGGCGATATGTCAAACAACACACAAAGGACACAACTAACAGCATTTTTCTACGGAGTGGGTCTGGAATATACGTGTCTTCTCCGCAAGAAGTAGCTAATGGTTTCGCAAATCACTTCCGAGAGTGCTACTCTTCAGATATATTCCTTGGTGCTACCTCGTCTGAAAATTTTGTTTGCGATGACGCTTTGAATATCACTCGCGTGGATACGGTTGAAATCTTGGAAGCGATAAAGAAACTGAAGCCAAAGTTTTCAGTGGGCGTTGACCAGATACCGAGCTTTATCGTTAAGGGCTGCGGACAGTTATTTGCGCCTGTTTTGGAGCACATTTTTAACCTTTCTTTGCGACTGTGTATATTCCCGTCCCTGTGGAAAAGTTCGATTGTCGTACCAGTCCACAAAAGCGGTGACGCTTCTGAGGTAAACAACCACAGACCGGTTTCTTTACTATGTGCCTTTTCTAAAGTTTTTGAGATAGTTATCCATGCCCGACTGTCTTACTACTTTCGGCATAAGCTAAGCGCTCTGCAGCATGGTTTCTCGAAGGGTCGTTCGGTGGAAACGAACCTCTGTTCGTTCCTTCAATATTCTGTTCCTTTTGTTCTCACTCGCAGTCAAGTTGATACCGTCTACTTCGACATGTCCAAAGCTTTTGACAGAGTAAATCATAAATTACTTTTGCATAAGCTCTCTCTGTATGGTGTTTCTCCCGTACTTACCGAGTGGTTTCAGTCTTATCTTACTGATCGTAAAAGCAGTGTGCGAATTGGTGACAGTTTTTCTGACACGTTTGTTCCTTCGTCCGGTGTCCCACAGGGGCTAACCTGGGGCCACTTTTGTTTCTTATATTCATTAATGATGTTGTATTGTGCGTAAAGAACTCGCAGTTGTTGCTATTTGCAGATGATCTGAAGTTATCTTTGAATGTACGATCAGTCGCTGACTGTGAACTTCTCCAGGACGATGTATCACGAGTGCAGGAATGGTGTTCGTCAAACTTTTTGTTGATTAATCCCGATAAAACGAAAGTGCTATCAATGTGTAGAAGACGGGAGGCGATTTCTAACGACTATTTTCTTGATTCCATTGTTATATTACGTGTGTCAGTGGTTCGTGACCTCGGTGTTTATTTCGACAGTCATCTCTCTTTTTCTCATCATGTCTCTCAGATTGTGGGTTCAACTATAAGGTTGCTGGGCATGATCTCGCGACTAACCCGAGAGTTTTCAAACCCAATATGTATTATTCGATTATTTTCTAGCCTTATTCGTTCGCGGCTTGAGTTTGCAAGTGTTGTGTGGAATTCTATTACAATGACGGATGCTTTACAGATTGAAAATGTTCAGAAGAGGTTTATTAGAATTGTTTACGACCGATACTTTCAACGTAGGTGCTACTACGACTATGCCTACATACTCGGGAATCTCGGCTTACAAAAGTTATCAAGTCGAAGAACTGCGAGAGATTTCCTACTGATGCACAAGATAATTCATGGCCAGATAGATAGCAGCTTGGTATGTTCTTTTAATTTTCATGTTCCGGTACGTTTCAGCCGACACGCATGCTTGTTTTATCCTGATTCACAGGAGAAGCTCTGTCCGACCACCCGTATGCAGCTCTGTTTTAATGACATTTCATCGAAATCTTCTTTAGATGCTTTTACAGATTACATCTCTTTTAAACGTGAACTTGAAATTTCACTCTACGATTCATAGTCATGTAGCATTCCCGCATGTGTTTTGTTCACTGTACGCATGTGCCTCATACCAAGACTGACTTCAGTCGTTCTGAGGCACGGAATAATAAAAAATATTATTATTATTATTATGTGTTCGTGCGCCAAACAGCCCGACGAAAACCACTCCAACCACACTAAATGGGACCGTTCCCGGTTCTGGAAAAGAAGCCAAGTGGATTTGTTGTACAGAAGAATGGACAACGAGACACCATCGCTCTCGAGCGTCTAAAGCCAGCACATCTGGAGCACGCACCCGTCAACCTCATCACATGTGAGACGCGCGACGAAAGTCGAAGTCTCGGAAGAAGTCTGCTCAAGTTCACTGGACAAACTCATGATACAGCTAGCGTTTTATTTAATCACTCGTTGGCCTCCTCGCTAAAGGGAGGGGGGGGGCATATCTGTAGGGTGCCACGCACCCACAGTTTCATCTTTCTTATCAAAATAAAAGAGATGGCTCGAGCCGCAGCACGCAGGCGCCTCGGAGAGCTCGTGCAAGAGAATGTTCTGAAGCCGCCATCATAGGCAGACACGTCGTTCCTTTGTCTCGATCACGGTGGTCTCGATCAATGTCCTCACTTTAAATAATGTGGTAGGACCTCGCGGCCCGCACAGACGTTTTACCGCATACCAGAAGTGACAAACATTCAAGGTGGCTGCGCCCTTTGTGGGAAATTTGTATATTTATTGGAGGCATCCCCTAACATTCTCTACTGCAACTCTCTTAACACTGATTTCGATATGCAGTACACACGAGACGGTCTCATTCACGATGGTGTGTGCAATTAATTTTAAACCAATCCTAGCTGAACAATGAAGACATTCATACGATCCAATTCGTGGTCATCAATAGTACGACGTTATTAAAAGACAAAGGGGGTACTGTTGCATCTACGGGGGAACTCCGGTCAAAATAAATGTCCTCGAACAAAACAAAAAAAAAAGACAATTTGTTGCTTTTACTTTTTGCACAAAAAATAATCAACATTATGCTGTATCTTGCTTTCAACATTGTCGTTAATAAAAAAAAACGCATTACGATTTTTTTAAATTGAATGCAATTTTAAATTGTATATGGCGTAATACGCAGAGAGGTTATATTTCGCAACACTCACATTTTTCTATTTGTCCTTTCCTTAAAAAAAAAATTACGCGTCAGGGCATTAAATTGGCAGGACGGGAAGACGGTATATCGAGTCCCCAAGCGCAATGAGGTATCTTTTTGTTTCATTCTATAACGCATCAAGATCACGTGAAAAATTCGCACACACAAAAATAAATAATAACAAGATAATAGGGCTCTCGTATTTCGGAATCTCTTTCGTCATGCGCTCCCCCAATCCCCTCGAGAGCAATTGCGCCGCCGAGGAACGTAATTTGATACCGTAAACGAAAGGAGAAAACACTAAAGTGACGTTTCCCTGGCACCGCAAAGGCGTTAGCACATCTCGGCAACCCCGTGTACATGGTATTCCAAGCAAATACCAGCGCACTGTTTTCCCTCGCTCGCGTGCTTGATCCCCAATACTCGCGCTGGCAATAAAGATGCAGACACCAAAATGGAAGGGTAATATTATCGTCGTAACGGGCGGAGCCCCTCCCCTGGCATTGCTTGCTCTCGTATTTGCGGCTGCAGACTTTTATGAGTCCGGCATAGTGCGCGCGGCTCTGTAGACAGGACCAATATTCCACCGAGGAGCGTGGGTTGCCGTTTTCCAGGGACGCAATTTCGGGTGGTGGAATGCGAGAATTTTATTGCCGTTCGTTGCGAACATAGAGTTCGTGTATCGCCAGGATCTCATCATCGTGTTAGCATTCATTGCTGAGTGTCTCTAACATTTCATTTTATATAAATAAGGGTGTTGGCACTGAAACAATATGTATGTGTGTGTGTGATGAGGGGAGGGGGGGGAGAAAGGTCTGCTTGTGCCGATTTTGGTAGCTTGCTGTTGGGCATCGGTCGAAGGAAATTGAAAGGTTTCATTCGTTACATTTTCCTGTTTAGTTTTTATTTTATTCTACGCGTCTCCAGCCGAACGAACGGCACCAAAGGGCTAAACAATTTTTCTACAAAGGTTTAGCATTGCGTGGGGTGTCTTCGCAGTTCAAAGGCAATTCGACCAGCGCAGTACTGCGAACAACCTTTGTCGTTTTTTATGAGTGTCACTCAGGTCTGATTGAACACATATAAGTCGTTCAACGCCCGTTGACATCGAAATCGTAAAAGTGCGAACACTTTTGTTTAAGCGGTTAAGGTAGGGCAGTTTGTGTTTGGTTAGGTTAAGTTATGTTCGTTCACTGCACATTAGGTTAGTTTTGGTTAAGTTTTGACTTGGTTACATCTAGGATGGGGCAAATATATTCTATAAGTTAGGCAAGCTTGGACTTAGGCTGTGCTATATTTAAGTTAGGTTGCGTTAAACTAGTTGTCTAGCCTACGTTTGTTTAGGCCTTTAATTGTTTGGAGGCTTGGCTCAGTTAGTTTAGTTTTGTATAGCTTAGGTTAGGTTATCTTTTTCTTAAGTTGGTTTTAAGTCTGAGTGTGCAGCGCGAGTTCACTTTCTACGGACTACTAGGCGGTAATACACTATTCGCGACTCCAGCAAAACGGAGTGCACTTAAACAGGAAAACACTGCATTCGTCGGAACAGGTTCTTTCGTGTTTTCTGCTATTATATTGCGGCCTTGGTGGCTTTCGTGTTTGATTGGTGTCGGCGGTTGGCGGCACGGCCACGAAAGTACAGCGGGGGAAGTTGCGTCGCTTCCGTCGAAAGCAACCTAAACGGCATCAACGAATTGACCATAGGGAAAAACGTAACTCATAAGGGCCTAACGAATTAGGGGCATCGTGCATTGTTTCTCATGTTGTGTAAGGCAAACGATTGTCCCGCTGACTCTCTCATTACTGCCATGCCAGAGAGTCGCCAAGGTCGATCGGAACGCAACCTACGCATTCGCGTGAACCAGACATTGTGCGTTTATCAGCCTTCATTAGCGCGGTAGAAGGACTAAAGTTGGTCCTTCCGATAGCTTCCCTGAAGGGAGCTAGGCCTCTGGATGCTCACTTGTGCCAAACACCACCGCAGGTTTTCAATGTAGGGAATAAAATTCGCTAATAACCTTTTGAAGCCCAAAGCCTGCCTGCTTAAACCCGAGCGTTGTGAGTCGAGCAGGCACATGGCACGGCGCGACCGGTTTTTGGCGGCTATGATTTGTCGAAAGTGGCGATTCCTCTAGACGCCATCATGCAGTGTTCCAGTCTTTGAAGTCCCAGCAAACTTCAGGTTGATAAAAAAAAAAGTACAAAACCCATCTTTACATTTTTGAATCAAACGTCGATGAAACATTTATCCACCAATTCTCCAAACGCACGCCAAAAGAACCAAGACGCGTGAGATCTGTTCAAATGTTTCGAATATTCTTGTACACCAACTTGTCTCCTATGAGACATTAAATCGAACAAAGACGCAGACGTTAAATTGTACAAAGACGTAGATGATTCTAGTCTTATATGCAGACGGTTTGGCAAGCCAGAAGATGAGTTTTTTATAGTCACCGAGAAGGTGAGAATGGGAGGGTGACTCTTTTGAACGCATGGGCTCCAGCACGTGCACGTTTTTTGTCACCATGCTTTCGATACTCGCAGCAGGCTCGTGGCTCACGAGTGGCAGAAGCGTATTCCATAGCCTCCTCTATTCGCAACTTTCACGACCTATAGGGGGCGCACTGGTGCCTATCAAAATGGCTGTCATCTGGATGATCGTCGTAGATCAGCGGTACAAGGCTAGGTCTGCGACGCGTAAGCGATTCTAATGTTGCTATATACGAGCAGTGTCAGAGCCTTACCCGTTATTTTTCACGTCAAGAAGGTGTAGGCAAGCCCTTTTATTATGAGGCCAATCATCCAGGAGCTACGGAGCGCGATTCTCACACCGCGGTGCCACTATCGCTGAAAGTTGCGAATACTCACAAGGCCTAGCAGCTCGACGACGGAGCCATAGAGTGCCCGGCCGCAGATTTGGAGCGCGGGGTCTGGTAGCACAGAGCATGAAAGAGACATTTCTTGGGGAACCTGGACGTCAGCGCACAGCTCTTGCAGCGGCGAGGACCCGAAACACACTTTCAGATCCTGGGGTCTCGCCGCAACGTCTCGCGGCAGCGGCGAGACGCTGCGTTTCGGCGTCTCGCCGCAGCGGGGCGCCAGTCACGTGGCTCTTCTCTCATCCGTTGTGTGCCGCTCCACCATTTTCCATTTCAGCGGCCGCTACTCGTGACGATCTGCAAGACTTTATCCAGTATAGAGGAGGCTATGGTCATTCAAGCTGGGAAGCTCGCGCCGTACACAGAACCGCAAATATATGGTTGTGTTTCTCGAAAAAAGATGTGGAGAGGAAGGTACGCACCGTGTTTCGGGCGGACGACCTTCTTCGAGTGATAAACGCGAAAAACGAAAAGGAACAAACAAGGGTCGTACACGTCACAAAAATAAGATGTAGGTAGATTGGCCGAGAGGTAGGGGAAGACGAAACCGTTAGAAGACGAAGTACAACTTGTTCGCCCGCCATCTATAGCAAAAAAAAAGGAAAAAATCCGTGACGCGCAAGTGCCACGGAATCTCAGAACCTGCCTTATGGCGTCCTCCGCCAGAACACGACACCCAGAATCGTCTTCGGGGGTCTCCAGGCCGCCACAGCCACGACTACAGCTGGTTACGACGGGCGGACGCGCGGTTCGGGATCGGTTCGGGAACGCCCCCACCTCCGGGTGTCGGGTGACGCGTGTTAACTTCGAAGCCGTTTGTTTCAAAATGATTATGAAAAAAATGTTAAAAAATACACTTTCGTTAACAGTAGTGGGGATAAGTTATTGCTGATCGTTTTCAGTGTTAATTTATTTGCTTCTGAGTCCACAATCCTGCCCACTGCCAAAACCGCCTACGCGGGAAGGTTGCTCGCAATCCGGCACGAAGACAAAAACTACTACCCCTCCCCCCCCACCCAAAAAAAAAGAAGGAGTAAACGGTCATTTTGAAACATTTTGCTAATTGCTGTCAACCAACCCCCTTTCAGTCCCCTTCCTTTTCCCTTCCCTCCATCATCCCATGGCAACAACCCTCCTGATGAAGAACGCTTTGGGGCTGGATATAAGTATTCCCACTATGGGTACAACATGATACGGGTTAAAGAAGCCGGAATGGCGAACTGACGTAATTAAAAATATATTGGCGGGAGGAAAGGATTAATGCACAGAGCAAACGATAAGGCTCCTACAGATAACAGAAAGGCGAGGGCAGAAGAGATATTCCATGAAATCGACTACGTCACATGAGAAGCGGCAACCTTACTGAGGGGCGACCATCCGCGGTTACGCCGTCGAAGTACCGAGCGATCATGCGCTCGCGCACCGCAACTGCCGACCATACGGCTGTGCAAGCGCGCCCATCGCTTCCCCTGCGCAACCACAAAACAACAACAAAAAAATGAAATAAATATTTTTTTTAACGAGTAAAAAAATAGTACGCGAAAGAAAGTTTAATGCTGAGACCAAGGAGGAATTCTGTCTTGCGGTTGAAGATAAGACGGTTTTCCTCTCTTTTCGCCCGTGGGAGGAGAGGAAGCCTGATCTGATAACACAGACGCGCATGTTTAGCTTCAGTATGGCCAGAGGCCGAGAAGTGGTCAGCTACATGCGTAAATCTATTCTGAAGGAAGGTTTCCTGACAATCTTCGGAGTGACGAGACGGCGGTGTTCACGGAATCGTTCGTGCAGCCGTCGGTCTGTCTCTCCGATGTACAAAATGTCGGGGCAGCTCGTGCAGGAAATGACGTAGATGACACTGGCCTACCTTGCAGGTCTGGTTGTCAGGGAACTTCGAGTTTAAGCTGTTGTGAGGAGCCAAGGTGCTTGCAAGTCAGGTATTTGGGAGCATTACAGGGCGTGGTGCCAGTTACGATGCCAGCTGGGTCTGGATTGGTTTCCGCCTTCAGGCTACTTTTGACAAGAAGAGTGCGGAGATTCGGTGGACGGCGGTATGCGACGGAAGGAGCCTTGAAGTGTAGTTGGGACAGCTGAAACTCCTCCCTGCCATTCTCACTATAACGCGACAAGATGGCAGAGACCGGAATGACCAGCCTCTTTTTGTCACACTCAGCTCATTAAGCACTGCAAAGAAATAAATAAAGAAGGTGGAGAGACTGGCTTGCGGAGAGACTCCTGGGACTGCCACCGGCTCCGATCGCCTTCGCAAAGTGTAGTTGCGTTGTGCACAGCCAAGAGGCCTGAACGAGGAGGGAATTAAATTTTCAGGCACGGTAGCGCCCCCGCGCTGTCCTCCGGGAGCGCGTTAATTGCCAAGTGCAGAAAGCGAGGAAAAGTCGGCCCTCGCTACGTCGTCGGGTAAGCTATTCAAGGAATTTTCTCCACTGACGATGTTGCGAGTGCTTTTGGGAAGCGCCGAAAGAGTCGCTCGGCGAGTCTACGTAATCGATGATACATTGAAAGGACAAGGACTGACTAAAAAAGAAGTATACACCCTTGATTATATTCACAGGGACTGGAAAGCACAGAATGTGTGATAGGCCTTAGACTTAGCACCGTTTGTCTGCGGAGGCATTACAAAGCAACAGGAAGGTTCTTCCTGCCTTTGCCTCTATTCACAGTTCGAACGCGTTCGAATGCGAAACGTTGAAGAGTGAGTAGAGAGAAAGGCTGCTGCTTTTGCTACGTCTACCCACTAGTCATTCCAGTCAGAGCTCGGCATTCTGACGTCACCGCGCACTCTCGTCTCTTCCTCTTCCTCAGCTTCTCAGCGCATACCTACGAATACTAAGCAGAGAACGAAACCCCACTAAGAAGTGAGTAGTATGCAGTCAAGCCAGTTAGGACACTTCCGTAAGGTTGTTTTTCATTCAACCAGCTCTGAGGCGGGAAGGAATAAAATAGCTGTATCAGTATTAGTTCTCCTTTACTCAGTGTTTAAATGATAAAATCTCAGTGACCGATGGAATCATTTCATTCCTCGTGGTTTATTGTTGCTTGAAAGTAGCTTTGTCGACAGCGATAAAAATTAAACTTGTCTCAAAATTGCTCTAACAAATTAACCGTTCTCCTAATCTTACTCGCTGTGTATCCCACAGCACTGAAACGCCGCCTCTTCGACTGAAGAAGGGGTGACAAGGAAAATGCGGGAAAGTTCCATGGCGTTTTCTCGACGCGTCCCATTTGCTGGTGCCCTCGGACGGCGAATGTGTGCTATTGGCTCTTGGATTCGAACGCTTCCTTCGGAGAACAAACATGAAGAGTAGTAAGGACTTTACATTTTGTTATATACTGCGCTCAATTCCATCGGGCTAGATATATACGTCGCTTCGGGGGACAGACATTCAATATCACGGAACATAAAAATCGCGAAGGATATATCCGTCGCCCAGAGACATTAATGTCTCACTTCGTTTTGTGAAAGTGATTCCTGACATCGACCCCATACGCGCGTTTGGCGAAGGCTTAGCTTTATTGCGCGCAATAAAAAAAGTTGGAGTTTTATTCCGTGGCTGGAAGTGCTCTTCCGGACTATCTCTTTTTTATTATTTTATAGCCTTTTTTCCACGCTATTCCTGGTACTGTATTGCTGAAGTAGGCAAGCACAAAATGAAAAGATATGCCTGGAAAGTCAAATCTCTAACGAAGTATCTAAGCTTCCAAGGGCATCACACTTAAAGTAAAATATTTGATACTTAAACACCTAATCACCTAAAAAAAGTGTGATTTGTGGAGATTATATACACGCGGTTTAGTCCTTTATAACATTGTTATTAGAAAAGGTGTATTGTGAATTTCAAACGTGAACAGTTTGACAAAATTATGAACAGCAAAACTTGGATGCACATTATAAAACGAAAGTACCAGCAATGCTCCACAAGGGAGCAGAACATTTTCGCTACGGTTTCTGGGATGGAAACGATGTAGGTTGTTAGAGGCGGGGTTTATGCCGCACGTCCGGGAGCTTCCTGGCTCGTGACGACGACCATTCCCCGAAGTGAAGAACCCAGGGGTCCAGTGGAGGTGGGAGAATTGGTAACGTAACGAACGGTTTAATTACATGGTTGCGATACAGTCGTCAAATCCGAGAGAACTCCTGAGCAGACTCGCGCTCCGCCTTATATAGGGGTCCGTTTTCTCCCTCACTCCCCGCCAGGGCAGCAAGTGCGCAGCAGCAACCCGCCGTCAAGTGCGTCGTAGCAAAGTCCGCCGCGTCGTAGCCAGAAGTGCGTCGTAGCCATGGTCCTCCGCAATTAGGTCATGCCTCTCTCCCTTTCCTGAGCGCGCCAAGCCCCACGCACGCACACACGTCCCGTTGACGTCACGGACTCGTTGAGACCTGTCTCCGCAGTTAGGCCCGGCCTCTCTCCCCTTCCGGAGCGCACCAAGCCGCACGCACGCACACACGTCCCGTTGACGTCACGGGCGCGTTGAGACCTGTCTCCGCAGGCGCAGACACGTAGGCGCCGGTTCCGTACTCGTCGGGACTCGTTTCGCGTAGGCCCCGTCCAGCAGGCGACGTTCCCGGACTGGTCATGACTCGTTTCCGCAGCGTTGAAACTCGGAAGAAGGTCGCCGAAGGTTCCATTCTTAACAGCCCCTCCGGGGCCAGGGAAACCTCGAAAGGCCGGTGGTACGATCGCTGGCCTGAAGAGGTGGGCTTGGAGTAGGCCTTGAGAAGACGCTGCAAGCACCCAACAAACTCCCAAACCTCTTACAACGGAGGCATTAGCGGAAACGTCCCACACAACACCACGCCACACCGCAGTCAAACGCTCGGAATTCGCCAGAGACCCGCCAGACTGGACTACGGATTACAAAAATTTGCAAAAAAACTACAAATTTAAAACCTTAGGACAATTGCGGGTATCGAGACCCGCTGTCGCCAAAACACAACTCATTTTTCCAAAGAGGTCACTATGAACAAAATACAAAAGACAAAAACTTTTTGCAATTTGTGAGGTCTTGTTGGGGTTTTAACGAAGTGCCCCCACTTTGATCCTCATTCCCGTGGATGACGGAGACCTCTGAGATCATCACTCCCGCTTTTGGTGATACCAGAAAAATCTGCTCAACCCATCGGCATTGCCGTTAAATTTGCCTTTCCTTTTTCTTGCCCTGAAGTCGTAGTGATCGATTTTCACGTGATTTCTAGACGTGAAAATGCGGTCCTTATAGCGCCGATAAAACAATCCGCCTTTTTCATGCCCCGTCACATTGGTCCTAGCAATCTCCTGAGCTGTACCGCGAAACCCTGACACACTAGGGTCGCTCTTCTGCTCGACTGTCAAAGACACTCTGTCTACTCGTAGCAGAGGACCAAAGTTACGTGACGCCGGAGCTACGAGAGATCTTTCACTGATCCCGTCTTCCTCCGCCTTTTCCGCCGGTTCGTTGGGACGGCGTACACTTTCTAGTGCTACGAGGTCAGGCTGTTCTACAACCTGGTCCCTCTCATCCCGTTTCTCTGCCTCGAGCTCTGGGAGTGCCTGCTCCCCGACAGCTGCCTCGGGCTCTGGATCACTCGTCAACAAAGGGGCGAGCTGACGCGATTTGGACCTCGTACCTGACTGAACTAGTCCCTCTCCCAGTTGTTGACCCCTCTCGCGCAGCAGGAATTCTGACCGGTTAGAAAACAAATAAGGATACTCCAACGGGACTGTTTGCGAGACAGCCGCCTCTGTCACTAGCTCTCCGAACGGGCCAGTTATCCTTACCGTCGCCATAGGCAGACAGACACTGTGCTTTTCGAGCAGCTGCTTGATCCAAACTACCTTTCCAGTAAAATCGGATGTCGTTACATACGACGGATGAACAACGTCCATCGTCGCTGCACTGTCCCGAAGCACCCTGCACGGCTTTCCGTTTACCTGGAGCTCGTGAAGATAGGGACGAAGGAGCTCCAGGTCCTCGTCACTACCGGTCACGGTCGAGAACACAACCCGCGGTTTCTTACATCTGGCCGCTGTGTGTCCCGGCTCCTGACAGTTGTAGCACAGGAACGGCTTCCTTGCCTCGAACTGCCCTGTTTGGCTTTTCCGCGCCTCGTCTCCGTTCGAGTGTTCTGCGCTCTTTTCTGGGACCTTTTGTCCTGCTTCGGGCTTCTCGGGCCCGTTTTCTCGCGAGCCGTTTCCCTGTCGGAAGGTCTTGCGCTGATCGCTCCGGCCGGGTTCGCTTTCCTCTCCGCTCAGCTTTCTACGCGTTGCGTACTCTTCGGCTAGCTCAGCGGCCCTTTCGACAGTGTCGACTCCTACCCTGTCCTGCACCCAGAGCTTGACTGACTGCGGAATGCTACGAAAGAACTGTTCGAGGCACACACACTCGACTACCTTGTCTCGGCTTTCGTACACTTCCTCGCTCTTCAACCATTCTATCAAATTGGTTTTAAGCCCGTAAGCGAATTCCGAGTAGCCCTCGCTGCTCTTTTTGGATGCGTTTCTAAACCTTTGACGGAACGCCTCGGCAGAAAGGCGGTACCGTTTCAAAAGGCTGGACTTCACCTTGTCGTAGTCGTCCGCGTCTCCAGCACTAAGGCGCGCGACAACCTCTGCAGCCTCACAGGGCAACAAAGTCAAAAGCCGTTGCGGCCACGTTTCTGGGGCGAAGCTCAACTTCTCACATGTCCTCTCAAAGTTCACTAAGAACAGGCCCACGTCTTCCCCAACTTTAAACGGCTGCATGAGCTTCTTCATTTGATACGACTCGGTCTCACTTGCTCGCACCGGAGTCCCAACTCTACTGTTCTGTGAGTTTAATCGCTGTTGTTCCATCTCTAACTCTAACCTTTTTAGCGCTGCTCGTTCCTCTCTCGCTGCAGTCTGCTCCCGTTCCTCTCTCGCCGCAGCCTGCGCTCGTTCCTCTCTCGCCGCAGCCTGCTCCCGTTCCTCTCTCGCTGCAGCCTGCTCTCGCTTCTCGTTCCTCTCTCGCTGCAGCCTGCTCTCGTTCTCTTCTCGTTCCTCTCTCGCTGCAGCCTGCTCTCGCTCTCGTTCCTCTCTCGCTGCAGCCTGCTCTCGTTCTCGTTCCTCTCTCGCTGCAGCCTGCTCTCGTTCTCGTTCCTCTCTCGCTGCAGCCTCGCTCTTAGCGTTCAGAAGCAGTTCCCACGCAATTTTAATTTCCTCTACTTCTGCGCTCTCTGAAATCGCTTTACTGATCTCAGATTTCTTCATCTTTTGCTCCACCTCCACACCCAATTCTTCACATAAACAGAATAAATCTGTTCTCAGTAACCTCATTAGATCCATGATCGCTGCTCTTTAGCTTTGGCTTTGTTCTAAAACTTGTCGCGAGGTTGTACCTAAACCTAGCGCACGAGTCAAACACTAAGGATTCCCAGCAGTTCAAAATTAATTACCCATAATCTGAAGCCTGGCGAATCTCAAAGCAAAGTCCAAACGCTCACCCGCAGATGTAGCACGATGTCGCATGGTCCGATCCCAACCGCTGCCAACCAGTTGTTAGAGGCGGGGTTTGATGCCGCACGTCCGGGAGCTTCCTGGCTCGTGACGACGACCATTCCCCGAAGTGAAGAACCCAGGGGTCCAGTGGAGGTGGGAGAATTGGTAACGTAACGAACGGTTTAATTACATGGTTGCGATACAGTCGTCAAATCCGAGAGAACTCCTGAGCAGACTCGCGCTCCGCCTTATATAGGGGTCCGTTTTCTCCCTCACTCCCCGCCAGGGCAGCAAGTGCGCAGCAGCAACCCGCCGTCAAGTGCGTCGTAGCAAAGTCCGCCGCGTCGTAGCCAGAAGTGCGTCGTAGCCATGGTCCTCCGCAATTAGGTCATGCCTCTCTCCCTTTCCTGAGCGCGCCAAGCCCCACGCACGCACACACGTCCCGTTGACGTCACGGACTCGTTGAGACCTGTCTCCGCAGTTAGGCCCGGCCTCTCTCCCCTTCCGGAGCGCACCAAGCCGCACGCACGCACACACGTCCCGTTGACGTCACGGGCGCGTTGAGACCTGTCTCCGCAGGCGCAGACACGTAGGCGCCGGTTCCGTACTCGTCGGGACTCGTTTCGCGTAGGCCCCGTCCAGCAGGCGACGTTCCCGGACTGGTCATGACTCGTTTCCGCAGCGTTGAAACTCGGAAGAAGGTCGCCGAAGGTTCCATTCTCAACAAGGTGCGATTGTTCTTTAGGGAGTTTCGCCCGAGTAGTTCTGCGAAACGTAATAAGCGATCCTTTTTGTGCGTACGCTACTTAGACATAAAATAAACAGCGGCAGAAAGTACAATCAGATTCACTCAGCGGTTTGAACGAAAATCTTTACCGCTCAATTAACGAAATCAAACACAGCGCTTGTGTAATTACTCCCACACGAATCACATCAACCAAAGCAGTATACTCTGCCTCGAAAGGAATTCGTAACACCAAATCATCCCAAGCAATTTATTCAGTCCAGCCAATGGGAAGGACGTCGGTATCACGCTACATTTATCGAGCAGTCTCAGTTACAGAAAGCCGTCCACCCCTTTTGCCACAGAGACGGCATTGCTATTGAAAAATGGTGCCGGTCGCCCCTCTGATTGGCTCGGATCGGTGCTCGATCTACCGAGCTTCCTGGAACACCGAAACTGCAATGCTTCCTTTCAGGACCCCGACGCAGTGCTCGGATCAACGGCTACAACAGGATGGGCCCTCTCGCGAGCTGCTAATGGCCGATTCACACGAAGGACTGATCCGCGGACGGATTGATAACGTGACGACACGTCCACGGTTCGTCCGTCTCCCAAGCGCCTCCGCCTGAAGGAGACGACCAGCAGACGCGAGCGAGGGCGGAACGAACCTGTTCGCCACCCCACAGTGCGGCAAAACTCCAACATCGCATCGTGGCACCATTGTACAAGAAAGAAATCGGAGTTTACTACAGCGATAAAAATCGCACGCCCCTGTTACGCACAGGAGCGAGACAGAATGCCGCGAAAGGCTTAGTGCGAAACGACACTATAGCTTTACTAATCCAAGGCATGACAGTGGCACAGGCATGGTTCTGTTCGAGAAGGCTTCGGCGTAGAAGCAACGAAGTCCTGAGCTCGCGGAGGGGTGTTTGGAGATGCCTTCACGCACAACACTTTAAGTACACTACAGCCACAAGAAAGGTTTTGCTCGGTGAAAGGCTGATTGGACGTGCAAGAATTATCGTAATGTGCTAGACGAGTTTTGACAGAAGCTTCTTGTCATGAACCAGCGGAGGAGTACGCGGAGCCTGCGTCGCGTCAGCCGGGCAAAGTTTCTGCAGTTTCTTTCACGCGTGTAACCAGGAATCGCGCGACAACATGAATCATCGAACGCACCAAACACAACAAAGCACCATTGGCGCATCTTGGCTTGGAGCACATGGAACGAAAATTCGCGCTGCAGAATTCAGGAATCCTGTGCAAAATCCCCACCTCTCCAGGTTTACATCTGGATGAGCATCGTACCGGCTGGCCTTCGGGCGTCACTACCGCGTGATGCATGTTACAAACAGCTGGCTAGCAGTCGTACTGCACTGGCCAAATTGCTCATTCAATGCGGAGATCCATCACCTCATTTGAGTGAGTGACCAACTTCACGCCGTCTAAATACAAAATACGACACACACCCCAATTATTATGTGCGACTTAATGCTGTAGTGTTAATATTCCTAAAGATCAATGTGATCTCATTTAGTTGCTCATGGAGGTGACTGCAAGTTCCCCACTCAGCCCGTCAGTGGACTCTCAGGTATTTATTAATTAATGAAAGCTAAGCTCACTGAAGAAGTCTCAGTATTCAGCGATATGCTGCAAGTTGGTGGGTAATTAATACAACTAAGGCACATATTACACACATATTTTCAGGAGCTATATGGAGCTGGTTCAAGAGATGTTGACAAGCGATGAGGTAATCTTCTTAAAACTTTTTTGAGTATGGGCGCATAGCTGATTTGTTTTATGGGCGCATCATTTCCAAGTTTCCCTTAGATCAGTTGGAGGCCAGCAGTGCTGTCAGTGCTCCGAACAATCTGGCGAGCGACCTACCTGCTTTCTTCTGTCACGTACGGTTTACTTGTTTGCTGATGTGTTGCTAGTCATAGGAGCGATACACCGAGTAATTGTATTTTTCTATTCCCCCAAATAGCTTCCCGCAGACGATTACATAAACGTCGAGCAAGAGACTAGCGGCAACAGTGAGACACGTATATTAAGTGGCGTTGAGCTTATAAACCTTTACTGGGGATGGTGCGGAACAAATCATTTTAACATATGATTGCTTCTTTGCAGCTGTCATCCTCAAGCGCAGCAGATTCTTTTGCATGTCAACTCCGGCTAGTCTTTTTGTATGTTCAACTGCGAAAACTAGAAGTATGGACCTTGTCAAATGTTTGACAAATTTTAACCAGGGATCAAAGGAAAAGGTGCTGGATTTTCAAGGGACACTTCAGAATGCACAAACGCGGGTGGGTATACTTAAGAAAGAAGTAAGTTATAAATTATTTGAAAACAATCGGGGCTAACGATCTCATTTATTACCAGTTCAAAGCTTATACCTTATCTTATTCAGCAGAATTTAAGGCTAATTTCGAATAATTAATGCGCAAAGCCATGGTCACACCACAAAACAGATACCGTAAGTGAGCATAGACACTCGTGTTATTTTCATTTTCGAAGTTTGCTCTCAGTCTGCTTTCACAGCATTAAAGGCTCGTTCACACGCTTGCGACTTAGGAGCGGGAAGTCTAAGAACTGGGTTTTAAGCCTTTCGTGGCGGCTTACGATCAGCTCCGCAGCAGCGCAGCCAGTCGTAAGCCGCCGCAAGAGGCTTAAAAACTGGTCGTGTCGAAGTCGCTCCTAGTCAAACGCAGGTGTGTAAACGGGTCAATACGCTTTAGGTTGAAATTTTTTGTTTTTCCAGCACAATATTAATTGTTGGTCGTTCCCCAGGCATTTTTGTTTGCGTTTTAATCCTAGGTCCAATGCGCTACCAAGAGCACGATGAGAGGTGTGCCATGGTCGGACAGCACAATACAAATGGCTCTCCAGCTTCGCTTCGCTTCTGGCAACAGGGGCTACAGCTATGCACGATTGGATTGTATTTGATGCGACTCTCTAGTGAGTGAACTCTTCAATGAAGAATAGAAGACATCGAGTTCCTGCCAGGCATTTTACTCACGGCAGCAATCAATGTTCTACTCCACATGCAACCATATTTGCTTTAACTATTTGTCACTTGACATTATTAAACTAGAAAAAACTAATAATTTAAACAAAAGTTTGGTATATGAAGTTCATGTCACTTCTGTACCCAAAACAATCTATTTTTATGTATTAGTAGGTGTTTTGACAGAACTCCTGCCATCATTGGCAAAAAAGGTAGAGACAATGCACACTGAACAGCAACATGCAGCCCTCATCAAGGATGAAATGCAGATAACAATAGGTATATTAAGAATATCTGCTTCCTATTTTTATGCACTACATTTTCTTTACTGCAAAATCTGCACATGTATAAATCTATGCCAACAAAATCCGTCCAAAATATTTTATGTGCACGCCCGCCTTGTCAAATTAAAAATAAATTTCGGGGGCTTACTTGCTAGACCAACGAAACGCCCCAGATGCCTTTCGCATTTGGGGCAGAGAGGACTGAGGATTAATTTGGACCGCCTGGGGATCTTTTGACTTGAAACCGAAAGCTCGGTTACGTAGCCAAGAGATATTCAAGTTCAGTGGAGGTCGAAAAGTTGTTTACACACTTTATATCCATACCCCAACTAAACAGAGTAATTTCCTTGAAGAGTTGTAACTGCGTTCATGGACAATGTTACTATACCTGACTTGAAGTCTGCAAATTTGTTTTGCATTGTACATTCTAATCTTAAATGTTTTGGAAACAGATAGGCACACACAGCAGAAGCGCTTCAACCAAAAATGTTTCAACTGTTACCTCTTTTTGTAGCTGAATGAAAGCTTTTGTAACAAGCCCCTGCCAAGAATGTTGTTTTGTGTTGTAGTACTTTCCTGCTGTACATAGATTTCTTCTGATTATTCGAAGCACCTCTGCTTGCAAACACCCTATTCGCTTCGGTTCATTCCTGCGTGTCTGCGTCTTTGGTTTTTGTAGGCTTGGATTATGATTTTTCCTTCATGAACAAGTTCCGCATTCCCGCTAGAACAACCTCCCCTACTTCTTTCACGCAACCTCTCTCTCTCTCTCTTTACTCTACGGTGAAACCTGGTCCCGGTGCCGCACAATCTGATTCGATCTATGCCGCACACGCCCTGGTGTTCATGCCGGGGGGTATGTCGCCAAGACGGAAACAAGGGATTGGCTACCATTTCACATGTATGTACAACCTCAACATGAAATGCAGTGCTTTATTTTTAAAGTACCAGACAAACTAGATATTATAACAATACAAACCGCTGTGCTAGAGCAAACCGCTCAGGCCACCATGAGATGGACTAAGAGCTCTTCAATGCGACTTATTTTAATAGCCTTCAATATACATATACCCCTCGGGAGCCTCCGAGCTTAAAGCCTGTTGCGTGAACCCGTACCTGCGTTCATAGCAGCCAGTAAAATGTTTCTACAGCTTTTTTTGTTTTGAACATTCGAGTTTCAGTTTAGCATTTATTTAACAGCAAATTAACCGACTTCACAAAACAAAAATTTGCCACGAGTGTGCATGTCATTATGCTTGATGGATAGAGACAAACAAGCACTTAATTATGTTTTACACAATTACGACAAGACACGCTTGCCTATGTTTCTCAAGGCTTCATTTTAGTCCGTGAATTCGTTTGCAAACTTGTATTTGACTTGCCTCAATCTAACATACACTCAAAACGCTATATATTTAAGCTGTTTTATTTCTTTAAATCCGATTTCTTTCCGGTGTATTTTATTTGGATGAAGAGCTTTTTGTATGCTTTTTGTATTGTAAACCTTACTTGCCTGATAGACTACAAAGTGCTGTTTTTATGCTTGCAGGAGCTAGTGTGGTCCGCAGAAAGTGAAAAAAGTTCCCTTCGAGATGATGGAGCTAAGCGAATAAATCAACATAGCCATCGATGCCGTCATTTCTGACATGGGCCCTGGGAACCAAGCCATTTGGCGACATTGCCGCATTACAGCATCACACTTCGGTTCTAAGGTTGTGTCGTGGAAACATCCATGTGCTGGGGAGACAAGCCAGCAACTTCACTTCCTGGAGGATGCCCCACACCTACTCAAGAATATTCGGGGACAAAAGTTCATCCTCCCAGCTAATATCCAAGAAAAGTTCAACCTGCCATCAAACTGATTATTGTTTTGCTGCTTGTAATAAACCCTAAGTTGTGTAATATTGGTCAATGAAGATAACTTTTAATATATTCAAACAGAAACCCCTGGCAGGTGCAACTACCAACTTATAAAACTTCACAGTGACAACTAGGGTAAACCCGAATGTTTAATCGTTACTTCAACATGTTCGGGTTTCTATTACAAACAGGATGCAACTGACAACTAGCAGTGATGGAGGTGCTGTGCCATTTGCGTTAAATTGCACCGTAAGCGAAGGTCTGCTACATCTTGGGCAAAACTGTCCTTTGTGCTCAAAATTGCGCCACACCTGAGCCAAAAAAAAAAAGCTTAAACGAAATAATAAAAAATGAAAATTATATTTTTGATTTATCCTAATATTCAAAGAAGTAGAAGAAAAAGCAATAGTACAAAAATCTATTTCACGGCGTCTCTACTAACCATACATTTTGTTTGATCTTAGGTCAAACAAACTGTAAGGAAGGCTCGAACGCATACAACATCAAACGCAGATAATAACAGCGCAAGGCATAGGCTATTCGCTGCACTTGATTGGTTTAGCTGATGAAAGAGCACGTACACGGAGATGACGAATGGCATGATGTCGCACTTTAACGCTGTTTGATTGGTCCCACTGGCTCGTAGCAGGCACGTAGCCAGGATTTTGTCATGGGGGCCCAGCCATGACAAAATGTTGTATGAGGGGGAGGGGGGAGAGGGGCCCCAGGGGCCCCCTCCCCTGGATACGTGCCTGGCTCGTAGAGTTGGCTGTAGCTTCGATTCAGGTGAAACGACGGTTGGCACCGCTCGCGTCAACCTACACATCTCACCAGCGTGCACGCGTTGGACTTCACCGCTACGCACCGGAGTGCTAGGAGCAGCGGCTGACCTGGGGCCCTAATCTGGACACTTGGAGAAAAAGTCGCCGAGAAGTCAGGCGGGCGTGATTGGCCAACGCCGCACTTGATCTGGCGCCGGCCGTTTTCACCTTGACTTCTTCGCCAAATGTACACAATAGGGCCCTTGGGCCCTATTCTGTACATTTGCGCATTAGGCACTAATGCATAGACGCGAAATGTACATTAGCGCGATGTGCGTAGGTTAGCGCGATAGGCACATAATTTATGCTGATTAAAATTGAGCAATTAATTGAACCAAAAAAGTTGAGCCCAAAAAGAGAGGGAAGAAAAATACACGGGTCTATATTTGAATAAATACGCTAGTCACTGTAGTTCCCGTGCAGCTGTCGATCGAAAGAGAAGCGAACTTTGACTTAACTCTGGTTTCAACGCTGCTAGAGAGCAGTGTCACCTTTGAAACACAAGTGTAGATTTTTCTAATCTTTGTGAGTGATTGTTTTTGCACTTTATGACATAAGAATTTCGAGTTTGGTAAATTCATACAACTTGGTTGGCGAGTTTTTTATTTTTTTGATAGACGTGTAGCGGTTATGCTAGTTCTTGCTGGCATTTTACAGAAATTATATTTACAGTAGAGAGAGAGAGAGAGAAAGAGAGATGGCGTTTAAGAAAGAAAAAAAAACGTCCGTCATTATACGCCTGTGCAGCGTTGTGTCCATCGTCGTTATCTTGCAGAAGATCTTCTAAGCTACATCAAGACAAAGTCACCATAGCAAAAGAGCGCGATCGATGAAGATTCCGAGCTTCCTGACTGCCTCTTCAAATCAATACCTGAAGAAGAAAAAGCGCCCCTGCACTACATTGCATGGTGCTGCACAAAATGTGAGAAAGAAGCACACTTCGTGTTCATCTTGCACAGCATGCCTTGCGAACAAGAACCACCAGAATCATTCAGAGCTGACGACCCTCAAGTCTTACACAGGAGACAAAGGAAAGAATCTCCTTTTCTTGATTTCGGCTCCCTGCTTCACCCTGCTGGAAAATGCAGAAGTGTTCTTCCAGTGCAATGAGAAGACACTAGTGACCTCACAAATATCAGTTGACACATTCGGAGGAGAATACCTCCAGCGCCACTGCAGCGACCTCCCTCAGTGCCACGATGTTTCAAGGAAACTCATCGGTGAATTTTTTCTGCTAAGACTCCGGATTGCGCTACGCAGAATTAATGCGAAACTGGATGCCATGAAGAGAAGCACAAAGTGTGCAAGCAAATTTGTTGGAATGCATGAATCTGTGAGAGATGTTAGGTAACTCAAGGAATCTGTAAGAGATATTACGCAAGAAAGCAATTCTCGGCATCGCAGAATCATGATTTCAATGCTCCCATGAGCTGTCATTATTATCACTATCCTGCAATGCTGGGAAATGCTCTCTTGCTTGAGTTAGCACCATGGTGCTCACCCGATTTCTATTTTTTTTATATTTTCTGCTTTTTTTGTAGTATAGAACTTCCTTGTTTGTTTTGATAGTCAAAAATGCAGGTGTTTGTCAGTTCCTTCTATGTTGTGCACAGTTGTGCTGGCATATATAGAGCAATACCCAGTTATTTATTTTTTTTTAAGTCGAAAGTCAGCACAGTTTCTGGATTTTGTTTTTTAATAGTATGGTGGTTAGTTGGGCGAGTTCATAATGATTGAACATGGTAAAAAACAAAAAAAACAGTGGGGGGTCAACTACCCCTGCAATATTAAGCATGTAAGGGTACACCATTTTTACAAAAAACCTCGATAATTAGCAGATTCCTCGAAAAACACACTAGGGACATTTTTGAAGCTTTTAGTATACTCCGCCTAGGCGAGCGTTGTGTCAGCCAACCTTCTGTGGCATTAACCGACAAGAAAATCGCCTTTCTACAATCTTATGAGTGTGGTTGATGGTGTGTGTCCTCCGCGTGCTCGGGTGCCCACGTGCCAGTCTGGCCTTGGCTCGAACTGATACAGCGGGCTGTTCTTTTTTCTTCCTTCAATACATCGAGTTGTGAGTTTGTGCTTGTCTCTTCTTTCTTCTCTCCCCACTGTTCATTTTTATTTGTGCGCAATTTTAACCATGTATATTTTTTCAGCTTCTGAAAAGTTCACTTGGTTCTGTGTGTTTCTCTTCTAAAGCTTCAGTGAAATGGTTTTGACAGTGTTTTTGGTGTGGTATACCAATCTGTAAATAAAATTGCTGTTTTAGTGCAACAGCGACGGAGTTTCTACTATAGACGTATGATGTCCAAAGCTCGTAAACGAGTCTAGAAACAAAACCCACATATATATGTAGTGTTTTCACTTACCGTGATCGAGAAAATGTGATTGCAGTTAACGAATGATTGAGAAAATTCCGTAGCAGTGTAAGTCATAACCATAGCTCCGAGTTGTCAATAAATCTCGTTGCAACCACAGGATGTCGAAGCAAAATGTTAAGCCCACTCGGATGGTTGAAAGAATGCATACATTTTGTAATACACCTGAATGGCGGCATCAGTGTCGTCAACATTATTACCTTTTCAAGCACACTTTTGTGAACTACCAGTGTTTGGGAAGCCAAAGTTCAATATACTCGTAAGTTGATTAGAGTGGAGTCAGACTGGACCACGCTATATCAATCTTCAAAAGATTAATTTACATTTTGTTCCCGCTCGGAGTAAAAAGGTTTTGGCGCCGGGTTTTTTATTCCTCATAAGCCAAATGTTTTGAACCATAAAAAAATTGTTTTCCCGGATATTCGAGGTATTTTCGAAGTTATAAGCTATTAAAAATTACAAAAAGAAGCAAAAAGATTTCAATACGGAATATTGTTTCCTCATAAGACTTATTTTGTTTGAATATTTTTTTTTCTATTAATCGAGATAACTGGGTACCTGCCGACAATCTGTGTAAGCTGAATGAAACACGTACCGAGGGCCTTATTTAAAATAATGTCGAACTCGTGGAGCGGGTTGATATCGGCCCTAGAAGGACTGGAAAAGTAGACAGAGCCACTGAGCAAGCAGAACTCACTAGCGCTAAGATATGCAGATACATTTTTGTACATAACCTCCCGTCAAAATTCGGCGAAGAAACGATCGTATTTAACGTTATGACCAATGTCGACGATGTCACGACGTTACTTTTGCAAGCTTCTCACTTTGGATCCCAAATAAAAAAGAATTACATTCTTCCGCAAGAAAATCTTAGAATACTGGTAGCATTAGAAAGATACTTTGACAGTTTGTGCTATCAACACGAGGTGCACTTCAACACCAAATACAACTAATCAGCTCGTGAGCACCTACAGATTCTATTATAAATGAAGATTAAGAAACACGCGCTAATAAAAAGGCATGTCGACATTCCGAATGAACCCACCTTTAAACTGTCACGGTTTCCATTGATCACCTCAACAGAAGGTTCACCTTCTTTGATTCATCTTTACTTCAACACCGCATATCCTAATCCTCTCGCCAGCACCTTACGATTCTATTAGAAATGAAGAATAGAAAAACGCGCGCTAATAAAAGGTACGTGGACATTCCGAATACACCCTCCTTTGTACTGTCACAGTTTCCTTTGGTCTATCTCAACACATGGTCCATTTCCTTTGGTCCATCTCAACTGAACGGAAAGTTGGCGCCAGGAATCGCAGAACTAACGCCTACTCTCCGCAGAGCCCGCCGCGTCGTCTGCTAACACAAGGTGATTTGGGCTCAAAACAAGGACTTCTTCGCTTGCTCAGACCATAGCAAGTGATGAAAATGCTTTTAATATGCTTACCTACGATAGTAAAAAGAGTTTTTACACTATGAAAGGCCTAGGTATTACGAAACACCCACATTCATCCATACCCGATACATCCACCGTGACAGAGTTGGAACCTTTCTGGCATTCGTAGCCATAGAGTTATTACAATAAACGCTAGAGGCTCAGCTGGCGCTAGTGTCTACGGGACTTCCGGTTGCAAATTGAAGCAGACAGCATGCAGTCTACATTTCCAGCCTCCCTGTGTATTCCTATGGGAAAACGCGCGTGAATTTTGTCTCTTCGCCGGAAAATAACACGAATAACTTTTGTCATTTCGGTTGTACCGGATAGTATGTACCTTTATTGGTATTGTGAAAGTGTAATTGCTTTAGTTACAGCATTTTTCTTTATCACTGAACGATGTTAAACTTCGCTCTATTTCAGCCCCAAACCCCTGTTTCAAGGAAGGTATGTGAAAACGAGCGACGATTCTAAGCAAACAAGCGATCGAAAGGAATGTAGAGTGTGTTCAAGGTTTGCTAGCATTTCGGTGGTGCTTATATATTGCTAATATGCCCGTCCTGTCATTGGATGAAAATGACTCCGTCGTGCGCATCTTTACGATCGGTTAAAGAAACATTCGAACGCAAAAAATAAAGCACGCGATCTACGAAAGGTAGGTCTTTTTATTATTTCCCATGTCGGGCAGTTTTTATCGGGCACCTGCTCTCTGGCTCCCCTTATTTGCAAAGATTTGGAGCGTGCGGGTGATGCTTTGAACCATTTGAACCCAGAACAAGCATCTTCACAGTACTTATTTATTGCAAATCTGACTATATTACGTGACTTTCAATTTATTTTGATCGTCTGCAAGCACAAGGAGTTACTTATCCAGTGTTACTGCGTAGTTCTTGCCGTCTCTCTCGGTTTTCTACATGTCCTTCGTTCGTTTGGCACGTATATCCCCCATGTTGGAAAGCGTCGACGCCGTGTTCGCGCTAACAGTGTCCGGCAGTGCACAAAAATACACGTACGAAGCCGTTTTAGCACCGTTTTTAATGCGATGAATTTGAAAGAAAAACGCCGTAACTGACCATTTATTTCGTCTGCGTGACTGAGAAATGTTCCAATGTGCCTAGTACGTACGAGTTATTCGTGATATTTGCTCTTATAATCGAGCGCAGAGAGAAAATGCACTCGCTTTTTCCCGTAGGAATACATTACCGGAAGTCAAATTAAGACTGCTTGCTGTCTGCTTCAAAATGCAACAGCACACTAGCGCCAGCTGAGCCTCTAGCGTTTATTGTAATAAC
>JAZHYW010001511.1:0-25354 GCA_037355805.1 Ixodes ricinus | reverse complement strand
TCTTCGCGTATCTCTTGGTCCCAAGTCTCAGGATTAGAGCTCAAGTTCCCAACTGCTCTCTTTTTCTACTTTCTCTACCATATGCTCTTACTTAATATTCTTCAACACCAGATAAATGGGTGACGTCCTTTTTTCAATTGTGTTGCTATTTAAACACAAGTAATTACAAAAGTAATTTGTAATTTCCTCGAAATTACTGCTTCAAAGTAATTCATTACATTACTAAATTACCCGTCCAGGAAAGTAATTCATTACATTACTCATTACTACGAAAAGTAATGTAATTACTGTAATTTCATTACAGTAATGTCATTACTGCCATCTCTGGAATTACCCAGTCGTTGCACCCGTAACTGCAGCTGTTGCTTCCGGAAGTGTGGCTGCCTCGGGATGTTTTTTTCTGTCAAGGAGTCTGAGCTTCGGAAGTATTGAGTCAGGCTGGTCAAGCTGTCCATGTCTACGTAATCTTCAAACCTTTCATCGTACGCATGAGTTGCTGAAAAATGTTGGCAATGCGATTATGCTTCAAAGGTGGTGCAACTTTCATAACACATACAGCTTCCATGAAGATGCATACTAATAGACCGATCTCACCAGGAGTTGCGCGACGCCACCGCTGCCGCGGTGCATTCTGGTACCTGTAGTTCTCCCCAGTTTTCCGGACGCGTCAGTGCGCATTGTACGCCCGGCGTTTGGAAATTTTCGGGTTAGCACGAGACTTTTAGGGGAGTGTTTACTCAGGGTTTTCAATTGGTGGCTTCACCTGTTGTATGCCACGGAGCTATAGTAACAGTACCAGGCCAAAAAGCCTCGGATATTATGTCTTCCCGAAAGGAAGAAGCATGGCAAAGAAAGGTAAACAGAGCCGGAACAGCGGCCGGAAAAATAGCGTTTTACGATTTGTTTCGCGATTTGCTTCATAATTTATATCCACCGTATTGCACGTCCGCTAAAATGTGTAAGATTACAGGGCACGAGACATAGAACGTGTCAAAGGGTTCCGTACGTTGGAATCTCTCTGTGCATTCGCTCCGTAGCGGTCCGTCCGTTGGTTTATCACAAATAGGACCTCAGAACTGCTCTGCGGAGGCCGTTTTTAATACACTTTTTGCTCGTCGTATTTTGGTGGGTATACCTTTTATTGCGAGGACATGTTTCAAGCACAACTGTGCTTCTAAAGGTCGGGACAATCACTAAACAAAGAGCAGTGATTCACGATATGCATCACCTGAAATAAAACAACTTGTTTTCCGAAGCAGTTTTTATCATTTTTTCTTCATACAACGTGAAAACACCGCGTAATGCAATTTAGAAGTGCAACACTTACCACCAAAAATGTAACAAACGGACCTCATTATTTTTGTGGTGGTCTATTAGGCTGACGTTACTGATCCATTCCGCATTAACACCACTCGAGACCGCAGAAAAAACCTTTGCACCGTCGGACGACCGGTAACGTTCGGAGCTTGCACAAAACAAAATAAAACTGAACAGAAACTGTACACGAAAAATCATATCCACCCCAAGGTTTTAGGTATCCGGCATAGCTGCTTCTTTTTGACAATGCTAATTGTTGACGGCATGCGCGTCAGGCATGGCCTTTCTGTAGATCATTTCTTCTTTGTGAGCAGGCTTCTCCCGCAGTTCATCTGTACCCTGACGCACAGGCTGTCAACTCGAATGAAACAACTTTTAGAAAACTCGCTCACCGAGAAAGTCTATTTAGCTCCTCTCGCTTTAATGTTGAATAAACGTTATGCACAAGACTGAGCACTACCAAGCTCAGTTTTTCACCAACATATTTTATGCTGTTCCCCGGTGCTACACCGAGCCGATGGTCCCTCGAATTTCCTTGCTCTTTGCCATTGCACTAGATGTTCACTTGTTTCCAAGTTAATCGAGACGCCACCGCGTAAACTGCAGTGGGCTCACGCGTTCACGAAGGCGAAAAAACAGACGACGACGAAGCAGACGACAAATCGATTCTAAAGCGATAAGACGACTGAAACAGCTTTTCTGCGCTTGCTGACAAACTAAGGCATCGCATACAATACAATCTTTTGAAGTACAGACATGCAGGAGATTTAAGCTGATACCGGGGCGTCCCAAACGATAATCTACGATGATGTACACGCAGCCCTATGCAGCGGGGAAGCCGGAAAGGGATGACTACAAGTCGCATGGCGGCGGCACCACTTCCGGAAAGCGCGCGCCTGCGCAGTTCGCTTGGTGACATCGGTCTATTGACACAAAATCCACATTTCTTGCACACATAACTAATTAGGGGTCTCCTGTGACACTGGAGACCATGCTGGCGAGGCTGGAAGAAAATGACTAAAACATGCATTTATGCGATGCAATTATGACCTTAATTGTGCTTGTCAAGCTCCATCATTGACAGAACCACTCGTCATGCCCAAAATTTACTATTGCAAAGAATGACACTGGCAAAGAGTGACTTACATGTAAACGTATAGTGCAAAATTCACAAAGAGTGAGATGGCGATTCATGAAACTCTTTGTAGTATATAAGGACAATTATGACATACTTCATTACTAGGTCAAACATGGCAGTTCAGCGTGCAAACAGCACAGCAAGCGGAAAATAAAATGTGAATCTTATAGCACTGTACAACATGCTTACCTGGAATATTAGGCTCTCCAGATTTAGTTGGCCAAACTGGGTCTCCAAAGCCGCATCAACATCTTCAAACTTGTAAGGGCGGGAAACGGTGATGGTCTTGCAAGACTGTCCATGCCTTACAAGGCACGTTATGTCCATCGGTCCACGCTGAGCTGTAAAGCAAATTTCAACATCTGTATCATTTGTGAAATATTACAAGTCTAGAAACATTAAGATTTCTGCAGAAGCACATACTATACATAGCGCTCATGCGCACTGAAAATACTTCAGGAAATAGTGAGCTGCAAATGAAGTGTTTTTTTCATAACAGTGTTGGCTGAGGTAGACTTCACAGCTTGTGTATGTGATATTTAGAAGGCAAATGCACTTAAGTCACTCACATTTTAGCTGGAGATGTGTAACTTATTGTCCAAAATAAGCCATAGCAGCCAGAGGATATTTGAAAAATAAAATCAAGCCTTTTACTATGCAGGTGTGACTTATCGCTCGTCTCTAAAAATTAAATCTAAATGTGAGATTTTAAAAGTATCCGCTGCACGACTATCTCTTCGGGGAAATGGAAAGATGATGAACGCAAAATGCGTTCGACTGACACTCCCAATGAAAAATTAAATAAAAAGCTGTCACTGTCGCAATTTTACATCTTGCATTTATTTTGCCATGTTCTAAGGGACAGAACAGCTAATAGAAACAAAACAAAACCAAGTCTAAGGTTCCTCGCATTGACTTGATTGTCGAGAATGTCTTGCTCGGTGTCTTCGTTTGGGATACCATGAATACCCCTTTGACGATGTTTTCCGGCGGAGTTGCCTACGCAATCACCTCGTACGCATCCTTCTTGTTATTTCAGTGACTTTCTCGTACTTAAGATCATTTTCAAGCACCGGAATGCTCACAATGAAAGTATTCTGCCTCGTCGAAACAAAAAGCATCGCGTTCTGCCTCTGCCTGCATGAGCTGCGCCGCATGCTGAATGCTGCCCTGGATCACGACTCTTAACTTCTTTGGAAATGTTCAGTCCACCCTGAAGTCGGAAAAAGACCTTCACGTCGTTTTCTTGAAGCTTCGGAGGCCTCAAAGTCTTTTTGGGTCGCACCAGGCTTTCCGCCCGTTTTGTTTTCCACCTAAAGTGCGTTTTGGCGGGAAACCAACGGTTAGGCTTAGCGCCTCCTTCTCTTTGCGCATCTTGATGATGATGATGTTTGACCAACTCACCGGCTTGGAGTGAAACTCCTCGAGAGAAATCGTCTCACCTTCTACCTCCATGACGCCTTTTCCAGCAATCCAGCGAGGTCTAGTATCCATTGCGGGGTCTTGAGTGTCCATTTCGACCGTGGCGAGGCGGCAGCAGCTGCCGTCCTTTTGTTTCTCAGTGGCGGGGTAGACTTAGCAAGGCGGTACCTTGCCGTGCCAAAAAAAAAAAACTCCACTCACCCAAACATTTAATATCCGGGGTTCTTCTCGCGTTCCGCCGCACGTTGATGGTGAAATTTTGGACCTAAAGTGCAAAGGTCCGCCAAAAAGCTTAACACAGAACCCATGTGTCAGATATGTCCTGCCCCTTTGTTCTTCTGCCTCCACCGAGTTTGCAAATAAAAGAAAGTTTAGCTGTTTTGATACAGCCTCCATCCGGAACGGTCGCTACATTGGCAAGCAGATTCAGGTTGACGCCCTCAACATTTTTGTTTTCCTGTCAAACGTAGAAGTAATGGCATGTGCTTCGCCAGCGCCTCCAGCTCTTGGGGGTGCACACTGGTGATTCATTCAAACTCCAGGAAAATCTAAGATGCAAATGTATAGCAATGAGAGTACTTTAGTACAAGCTGTTCAGTGTTCCTCACTTACTTCCTTCACCTCTGACAGTGCAAAGTAGACTGAAAATGTCTGCCACTGAGGGGCACTTTTCAGCAATCCATTTCTACCTAGCAGCAAATGTCCTCTTCATAGAGTCCTTGACGTTCAGGACATTGGGACTCAGTTTCGCCAACTCCTTCTGCATTGCAACTATGTGCGCCTTCACGCTCAGTTGGTCTTCCACAGCCGCAACATTTCCTGGCTGGAAAGGTGAAAATTTTGAAGCATGTTGTTAACATACAAATTCAGTAGTAGAGGCTAAATTGATGTGCTTCAGAAATGAGCAAGTCGAATTGAGCGAGCTGAAAATAAGCTCTTTTTATATAGAAGTAACAGGAAGAAAGCACAAAACGAACAGGACAATAACAGACATGTACAAGCTTTCAGTTTGCAACAACATATATTTGACGCCAGCAAACTCTGCACCAACAAACGTTGGTGGGGAAGGGGGACGGAGCGAGAGGGAGAAGAAAAAGAAAGGGGAGGGATACGAGAGGGAAGAGAACGGGGAGAAGGAAAAATAGCATTTTCGCATGCGGAAACAATTTGACGACCGAAGGCCGATAGAAGGGCGAGCTTGTTGTTCAAGGTGGTGCAAGTGGAGTCCGGAGAAACGCCGACCTCAGAAACGCGAGTTCCAGTTTAGTCGACGTGAGGGAGGGGATGCTATATTTCTGTTTCTGTCCCGTAGTGCTCCCGGTGTCCCCCGGCCACTTTAGTCTCATTAAACAATGGGGTGCATGCTTGGCAATCCCTGCCGTGAACTATAATAGGATGAAATGACCCCTCTGGCTGTGACGCGCATTCTGTGTTGTGTTTGCGGAGGCGATCGTTTAGGCATTGGCCTGTTTGGCCGATATATTTCGCGCAACAAGTCAAAGGAATCGTGTAGATCTTTTTTTTGCGCATCGAATGAATTGAGAGCCGTGTTTTTTGTACATGCTGGGGGAACTGACGCCGTTAACCAGTTTGCACTTGGAGCCCAGTCTGAACCTGCATTTGAAAACGACCTTGGTGCTGTAGCGGGACGCGAGAGACTTGACGCGGTGCGTCATGTTATGCATGTAGGGAATGCAGGCCGTAACACCACCCGGAGCAGCACGCAAAGTGCCGGGGGTTCGATTTACGATGAGCCTCTGCCTGGCAGAACTGAGAAGGTCCATTGGGTAACCAGCATTTAGAAGGCGGTTAAATTGTGTCTGTATATTCGAGGCTGGGTGGTGACTGCAGGACCTACTGCATGCAGAGGAAGTCAACGATGTGACCACCCCTGTCTTAACGGACCTGGAATGGGAGCTAGAAAATGGGAGAACCGGTTTCCCCAAACGTTGCCGAAATGCCCAGCAGATACCCGTCGCTGTCGTATTCAACCTCATGTCTAGGTACTGCAGTCCCTCCTCCGTGGAATTCTCCCCCTTAAAGCTGAGGTTGCCTGCCGCACTGAGAAAATAAGGCGAAATAGAGTGGTCCGGAATTCCTGTGGGGTGAATTACAAGGTAGTCACCCACATAGCGCACCACCTGACACCCGGGCACGGTACTCCGAAGTTCCTTGTCGATCGCCCTATCTACGAAGGAAAGATAGACCCCCGATGCACGCACCTGATTTTTGAATAAACACCTTTCCATTCTGTTCAGTCATTGTAGAGCGAAGGTGAAGCTGGAGCAACTGGATAAACCCGGACAGTGGAATGCCTATGCATTCTGGAACCTGCACAGGCCGATTTCATTGATGGCTTCATCAACGCCCTTAATTAGGAAGGAAATGTCTAAGCTATAGTACATATCCCTGATGTTAAAAAAAAAGCACTGACAGTGAAATGGATGCATTATGTAGGGGGGTCAGAACCGTGATATGCTTGTTAGAGTTCCGAATTCGGAACGGCTGGGAAGGGTGAGAAGGGAGGTGTTTTGGAGAAATAGCGCTAAGGGCTTCTGCCAGCTTTCGCTTTCCGAGACAGTGGAGCGGAAGGGTAATTCCGGCTTGTTAGTCTTCGCTGAGAAAAACTGGGATAAGTACTGCTTGGATGGCTTCATGACTGAACTTTAGAGTTTCGAGAGATTAAGTTCGGAACATAGCTCTTTAACTCTGGACCGAACTGATCCCGAGGGCTGCCCCTTAACTCGACAAATGTTTTTGTCAAAGGCTTGATCTGCCCTCTGTTGGTACTGGTCCTCACCCATACACTAAACTTTTTTACATCTATAATCGAGTAAAAAGGGTGTAATTTTCAACTTACGCCCTTCTTACGCCCTTTTTACACAATTTTTCAGCATTGATTGGTGTAACTAGGGTGTACACAAAGGTCTACACCCCTCATTACTCTTGATACACCTTACCGGGGCAGCCGGCACATGAAATCGTGTTAAAAGGGTGTACGCACCCCAATTTACATACTTCATTCACACGGTGTGAAAAAGGCGTGATTGCGATTCTGTCGATACACCCATAATTTCATAGTCGTCGATGTTTTATGCGAAATGAGCAAGAGCGTGCAAAGTGTCTGTTTTGATGGCTAATGTCAAAAGAACCTTTAAAATTATTTTTATGGCTATGACGTCACTTACGGTAAATGAAAAAATAATAAATTTATTTTGACGTCGTCCAAATAATAAAAATGTTATTTTGACACGTAACCCAAGTAAAACAATGGAAGTTATGTCCGACGTAACCGAAAATTCGCTGTGCCTATAGAGTTACGTTGGTTACGTCCGGTCGGACCTCTGAAACGCGTTAACCTACCTTCCTCTCTCTCGCCCGTAAGCCCGGGGAAGACGGAACTTTCGAAGAAACTTGTGTTACGTGCGGACGAACTATTGAATTGGCGTTAACCTAGCCCCTCCTTTTCTCTCTCTCTCTCACCCGTAAAGACTGAAACGCGTTTCTATGTTCCGTAAACAACAACATAAACAATGTTAAAAAAAAGTGCCACCCCCCCCCTCAAAAAAAATATATAACCTACCGGGAATCGAACGCAAGACCCCCAGTGCCGCAGACACAGGCTCCAGCCCCCTACGCTACGAAAATCTTTTTTTTTCCAAACAGTTTATTTACAATAATTTACAGGGTATGAGCATCAGAGTTCGGCAAATCGGTTAGCGGTTGGAACGGAAAGGGGAGAAGGGGAGGGGTGCTGGTTGCAATGTGTGTGCCGGAAAGGGGTGACGGTCTTGGATGTGGCCGCCGACGCGTCATCCCCTAAATGGTGTGACGGTCGCTAGCAGCGGTGGGCGCGGCTCCGGCCCCCGCCGAGTCGAATGCGTTGATGTCGGAGTCGCCGAGCCTCCAGCCTTTCCTCAATTGCTCTCCACTCCTGGCATACCTGGTCCATGCCCCGGGCCGCGATGGATAGAAGCCATCTCAACCGGGAGGTAAAATAGTCCCACGTCGGCCTGGCATCGGTGTGGCATTCCACCATGGCCGAGCGGGCTAGCCAGATGGCGTGGAGCCCCAGGAGCACCATGGACGGGAGCACCATGGACGAAGCCGTATCTGTCCCCTCGACGTCCAGGTATCTAAAGACGTGCCAGTCTATTGGAAAGTCCACGCCGAGATCCTTCCTCATCTCGTCCCAGAAGAGATAGGCGTTGGAGCACTCCACAAACACATGTGGAAGCGTCTCATTCGCGCCACATAAGTCGCAGTTGGTTGACCATGGCACAACAAGCCCTCTGTCGTCCAGCCACACCTTGACCGGCAGTCACCCCGAGGTGAAGCCGGACGAAGAAGTCCTTGCTTGTCGCCGGGACTGGGAGCTTGCGGACCTGCTTGAAGAGTCCGGACGCAGACTGAGGGGCTGGAACCGTCCTGTAGAGGGGCGCTGTGAGGAGGACCTCCAGCGTATCCCAGTACAGTTTCTTGCGACTCGCCGTCATCAGATACTCCCAAGAGAAATGAACCAAAAAAAGCTCAATGGAGCTGGCAATTTCGGCGTAGAAACGCAGACCTGCTCCCTTGGTTGTACGTCCCGTGGTGCTTGCCATCCACTTTCCGAGGTACGGAAGGCCGAGGTGGTGAAGGGCGCTCAAAAAAAGAGGGTCGCGCCTGTCTCTAAACAGCAGGAAGCGCTGCACGTGTAGCTTGACTGTCACGTTCACCAGGCCCATACCTCCCGCTGCCAAGCTCAGAAAAAGGTTGCTGCGCCGAGTCCTTTCCATGGACGACCTCCATATGAAACGCGCCCAGCTCCGGTGGATTTGGTTGGCAGTTGACCCGGGACAGCAGGCAGCCTGAGCCCAATACAAAATGGCTGGGTACGATACGGCGTTGCAAACGTACGCCCTGTTAAAAAAGGATAGGCGCCGGCCAAGCCAAGGAGACAGCTTGGACTGGATGGCATTGGTTTTCTGACGCCAATCCTCCATGCTTGGTCCAAGTTCTCTAATTGGAGCTCCCAGGTACGATTCCAGAGTTTCTTTCCATGCAATTCCTGCGAATTCTGTAGGTTTCGTGGCCCATTGTCCGAGCCAGGCTCCAACGGACTTTTGTCGATTGATTGCCGCTCCCGAGACACGGCAGAAGAGCTCGACGTGCCCAAGAGCAACTTCGACCTGTGCTTTGGAGGCACAAATCAGGGTGATGTCGTCGGCGTAGGCGAGAAGCTTCGCCCGCTGCTCACCAAGTTGCAGCCCCCATATAGATTCATCCCTGTTGATGGCCTGGCACAGGGGCTCGAGCTGCAGGGCGAACAAAATTGGTGACAGCGGGCAGCCCTGTCTGATGGAGCGGCCTATCCTTATGGATTGACACGTCAGGAGGCTGCTTGGTGTTCCATTATATACGTAATTGAGATGCCAGATTAAGAAATTAGCTGCTCTCACGTGTTTACGGGAGTGAAGTGACGAACGCCAGAATAGTTTTAAAGGTTATTTTGATATTAGCCATCGAAATAGTCACTGCCTTTAGGGTACCTTGTCTTTATCGTCAAATGCTTCGCACAGAATCGCGCTAAGATCGGTACGGGAGAAGGCGCATCATCAGTCGTACGGTTTACACGGCCACTTTCTCCTCACGTCTTCACTCTCGGGTCCGTATCATATCCTACCGGAGCGAATGACGGTAAGGAAATGGAGTTTATTTGAGCAAGTGGGCGTTTTAGCGAAAGAACTCCCGACGGCGGGACAACGTACGCTGAAAGAGACCGTGCTAAGCGCGGTCACCCCTCGCTTTGCTCTGCTCTGTGTGGGGAAAAAGGTTATAACTTATAAGCTTATAATCTCAGGCTCGTACTTGCACCAAATCTCGTCAGAACCGCCAAGGGTTCGGCAAGCTAATGCTAGCACATCAGGAAAAGAGGCAAACAGAATGCGGGCGGCCGAGACGGTCATGCGATGAACTCCTTCGCCAATTGCTCAAGCGTCATCCGATGAAACGTCATGGGCAGGGCTGGTTCGCTAAAACGTCATTCGATTGAGTGAGTGCCTCCCGTCAGGGAAAGATATTTTCCTTAGCCTTTTTGCCCGAGAACTCGACCCCGCAGCGACGATGGGCGATGCTCTACTGATGCAGCTCTGCCTGTCCGTGTTTCCGTCTTCCTGCGGCAGGTGCAGTGACGGACCCTTGCACGACCGGAAAGCATCATTGAAGAAAAAACAAACCGAAAAGTTTGCGCAGTTTGGCGAACTCCTCAATGTTCAGGTGGAGCAGGTGAACACAATGAAAAACCAACATCCAATCCAATACTCAAGCTCTTCAAAGGAACACCCATAAATATCCATCAGGCTGCTTTCACTTTCAACGCTTTTGCATAATAGTCAAACCTCAGTCAAACTTTCGTCATACTATAATAGAGCCAGCTGAACTATAATAGGTTCAACTGGCCCTATTATACTAGGGTGTATCAAGGTGTGGCCAGGCTCTTTAAATCGACCGCGATATTCGGTTTCTTAACCTATCGCTGCTACGACTTTGTGCAGCGTTGCCACTAGATGGTGCATCTTTTTCGTAAAATTTGCAAGGACAAACTTTCCTGAGGAAAAAAGTAAAGAAAGAAAAAGGCTTAGCTCCTATGGAAATGCGGTGAACTCAAAGGTCTTCAAACAATACGGCGCCGTTTTGCACGGGAGACAAGAGATGGCGCAAGCGGTCGTGATGCCAACTGCGCCAACGAACAGGCATACGGGCGCCGAGAGCCGGCGTCTTTAGCAGACAATCTTTCGACTCAAAAGTGGTGCGAGCTTTTCTGATATCAGGTGCCAATGCATTATTTTATCATCCTTACTAATAAAACATATTGAATGGACACATAATCAATTAAAAAAATGGTTTGTCGGGATATGTTGACTATTTTCTTTGCGGTACCGATGTCGTCTGCTTTGCAGTTCCTTGTTGTTACCGCACCTGTTTATGTTTCTGCGACTGTCGCTGCCTGCGAGACGCGCTCCGCTTCTGAGTCGAAACGATTGTCTGCTAAAGGCTAGCTTTCGGCGCCTATGCTGTTCGTTGGCGGCAGTTGGCGTCGCGACTGCTTGCGCCATCTCTTGTCTCCCGTGCGAAACGGCGCCGTATTGTTTGAAGACCTTTGGCTTCGCCGCATTTCCATAAGAGCCAAGCCTTTTCTTTCTTTACTTTTTCCTCAGGTAAGTTCGCTCTTTGCAAATTTTACAAAAAAATGCACCATCTGTGGGCAACGCTGCACAAAGTCGTAGCACGATAGGTTAAGAACCCGAATTTTGTGGTCGATTTAAAGAGCCTGACCACTCCTCGATACACCCAGTAGTATTATGCACCAACAAGCTCAACTACAGTCCGTTTCGTCAAACTTCTTTTCAAAAGTTAGAAAAAGTTGGAACTTGTCGAACTCGAACCTCAGCAGGTTCACGACATTGCTATACTTCACGTCATCTTAACATGGACTAAGCCCAAAGGCTACAAGCACGGGCGGATAGCTTTGACAGGTAGCCCCGCTGCTCGAGCACTCGTGCAGCCGAGCCACCATCGAACTCGAGCTCGTGCTCGTAGCCTTTTGCTTGGTCCATGTTAAGACGACACGAAGTATAGTTCAAACAAGCATTGTTTACCGCTGATTTTCTGCTTGAAATGCCGGTGCCATTCTGGCCACGGCTTTTTCTTCCGCATAAAAATGGAGCACTGGCCGGCATTCTAATGGGCACATCGATCACTATTCAAAAATATTCAAGTCGAACTGAAAAAAACTATGCTTCTGTACATGGCAACACAGAGTGATAGTCCCACCATTTTAACGAAAGTGTGTCACACGAAACCGCCCTGTAACCCTATAAATCCAATGAAACCCGAATAAGGTTCTCATAAATTATCCCAAGCATGACAGAGCTGGCTGGTTAGGCAAGGGTTTTCAGGGCCATCTCGGCAAATCTCTAACATACTCGTACGTTTCTCAGCATGATTCTTTATTGAGATCTCAGCTGACGGGGCCCTTCAGGTCACACAGCCAGTGGTGCAATGTAGGCGAGTGTTCAATTGGAAATGCTGTATGTAATTATTCAGAGATCTAAGCATCATTAAAGTAGCGATGCAGGAGAGTTGGTTGTTTATTAAAAAATTTCAGCATGGCACAAAAGGACGAAGGCTGAAGAGAGGCAAACTGCAGCCTTTCTGCAGTGCTTGTCCTGTTTGCCTCTCTTCAGTCTTCATCCTTCTGTGCGCTGTTGAAGTTTTCCAATAACCATTAATATGTCAGCAAATAGTATGGACTAACTGTCGATATCACAAAGAATTTATGTCTTGTTCGTTGCACCACAATCGTCATCTCAACCCTTTAGTGACGTTGCAAATTAGTTCTGCATTTTTTTGTAGCATGAAATGAAGGTTCCGAGCTTGAGCTGCTCTCCGCGGAAAAGGTCCCACTGCAGTGCGCCCGCAATGTTTTTCCCTGGGGAGAGCATGACCTCACGCCTCGTCCAATAAAAATAAGATAATGAATCGGTGGACAACCTCATCTTCAAGAGCAAAAAGGTTAACACCCGGTTTCTTAGCTAGCAGGCTGGTCTATTTTTCAACAAATAAACACAGACTCGCATCAGTTTTACCTCAGGTTGTCCACCCTGGGTCAATTACTTTTATTCTCATCGTCACAAAAAGATTCATTCATTTATTTTACAGTCCCTAAGGGACCATAAGGCATCACATAAGTGAAAGGAGAAAGGAGATTTCAAGAACAGTAATATATATAGTTATGACAGTAAATACATTGATAGTTACAAGATGACACAGCTATACAAAAATTAAGAACCATTTCAAAAAGGAAAAGATGTTAGGGCACTGAAGCAAAATGAAAAGCAAAACAATTAAAAAAGTTAGCACTAAGTTTTACAATACTAGCTAAAGCTCTAAAGAGTGCAAATCTAAGAATTGTGGTGCCATACACTCAAAACAAACTGTGACGTAGATTAATTACATGTTCGTCCATCTTTTTCATTACAAACAGTGGCTCAGTTTGGAAGTTAAGCACGTCGCTCAGAACAACACATTCAGTTGTCACACGCACCACATACAGATGAAGGTGTTCATCGAATTCAATTGTGTCGAGCACATGTGCGAGAACCAGAATTTTCGATTCATAGCAAACAGTTCACAGACTTGCACAAACTCTGCGTGGTCATCTTCACTTACATTCTGGACCAGTGCACTACCCTCAGAATAGACGAAACCATCAATGGCAACCGATTTCAAAACAAGTACATTTTCTCGAGCAAGATCATGTACCACAATGTACGATTTGATCGTCTCTGGCAGATGCTCGAACAACACCGACTTGCAGCCTGTGGTGACAATCTGGTTTTCACTACTGACTTGTGTGGCAATGTAAGTCTCCAAGTTCTGATGTCTGGTTGCCAACGTTTTGGCAATGTTTTGAAGTTTCGAACCTTGCGGGAGACGTCCTAAAATACTGATGCTTCGATTCAAAACGCATCACCCACAAACTAACCAGAGGACCATACCTCATTATGTAGGAGGGGCAGTGCGTCAAATAATGCATCTTGCATGGGAAAGATATGGATGGGAAGAGTGCTTTAAACTCAAGACACAAAAAGTGGATGAGCCTCTGAAGATAAGGAACATATGTTATAAGGATCCTCTGACTCATGACAATGTCAACGATCTTTCTAAGCAACAAATATGTTCCCCAGACCTCATTTCCAGCTCGAACAGACTGGCCTAACATACAAGAAAAATGTCTAAAGGAGCAGAGTATCTGGGAAGCACTGCCCCTGATATTTGACTTGCCCTTCAGGTAGCCACTGGATATCTCTTCAAGCTTGTTTCTGAGATCACACGGTGCATAGTCAAAGTCAAGAATACATGTATTCAGCGCACTGAGGGTAAGAAAGTTACGAGAGATCAGGTGCGCAATTACATGGCTATCATTCACCAAAAATTATTGCACCCAAAATAAGTGGGCTAGTTGGTACATCACTAAATGGAAAGCGCCGAATAAACAAGGACGAAGAAGGGAACAGAGACGAAGCGCACTCACAACTGAAGGTTTATTGAAAGAAACATTGACTATTAATACCGTCTATCTGGGTGTTGGCTCAAAAAGAAAAACTCTTTATCTGTTAAGTGTAGTGACGGCGCACTAATGCACAGACTCTCCCCTTGCTCTCTTATGCGGAATGCCTCATGTAATTCTCGCGCTGTTTTGTTGGCGTATCTGCCCAGAACTGTTGTTTTTTCCAATTCCGGGCCACATGGGCACCTATCACAGTGCACCGCGAGATTGCCCGACGGGGACTGTTTCACTGACCAGGCATGTTCCCTAGCTCTTTCATTTATGCAACGCCCCGTTTGACCGACATACGATTTCCCGCAACTCATTGGTATGTTATATACCACTGACGTTGCACACTCCACGTATTGCTTAGCGTGCTTCTTTTGACACACTTTACCCTCTCCCTTTTCGTTGTTTATTTTTGAACATAGATGAGACAGCTTGTGTGGCGCTGAAAACACCACTGGGACTTCAAAATGGGCAGCCACTTTTTTTAGATTGTGCGATAGATTGTGAATGTATGGAATCACCGCCGGTCTTGTTAGTTTTCTGGAAGGAATATGATCGTCATGTTTTTCTTCATCTTGGAAACAAGGTTTTCCGCTACTTCCCCCAAAAAGCGATCGGGGTACCCTCCGCGTTTTAAACGATTCACCTGCGTGAGGAAGCTTTCATCCGCGACATGGGGGCATGATTTTTCCAGCGAGGCTCTCATTAGGCACGATGCTGTTCCCCTTTTAACAAGTTTGGATTGCGCAGAATTGAAGGGCAGAACCCCTTTCTTAGTTCGCGGCTCATATTTCCAACAAACATGGTCACTTTCAAAGTTGAGGCTCAAATCCAAAAACTGCAGCCTTCCCTTCGTCATTGTTTCATGAGTGAACGCCAATCCATGTGAATTCAAGATAAAACAATCCAGCACATTGTTGATTAAGTCCATGCTAACAGTAACGGACTTCGGGGCAAGCACCAAGAAATCATCCACATACCGACAGACTGTAAATTCCCCCATTTTTCGATATCCTTACGTATTCCCTTATCACATTCGGCCAAAAATATATCGCAGAGCACTGGCGCAACACGGGAGCCGATACATATGCCTCGTTTTTGAACGTAAACACCATCCCCAAAGGACACAAAGGTTGAGTTCAGGTAGCATTCTAGTAACTCTAAAAACGATTCCACACTCACCCCGCTCGAATTTCTAAAGCTTATTTCATTATTTTCTTCAATGCACTTTTTTACCGCTGGGAAAAGCTTGTCATGAGGGATGGAATAGAAAAGGTCCTCCACGTCAATAGAAAAGCCTCCGCCGTAGGACTGGTCGCCCTTCGCCAAAAATTCTATGACTGCCTCCGAGTTCCGCACCAGGAATGGGTCGCTCAATTCAAGGCCGGCCAACTGCCTACTAAGGAAGCCCCCACTTCTTTTTGCCACGTATCCCTTTCCGTTACGATCGCTCTAAATGGACAGTTTACTTTGTGGGTCTTGACACTAAAGAACACATCTAGACTAAGTTTTTTGGAGGCTTGTATCTTCTTCGCAAGCTGGCTCAGCTGCAGCCTGTCACACAGATCCTTGGCAGACGTCTTGACTTTGCTGAGGGATATCTTGTTCACTTGCCTGAAGTTCTTGAGGATGGCGATGAGGGACTTTTCACCGAAGAGCCCTTCCGGTAGAACCACGAAACCTCCCTCTTTGTCCGCGGTCAGAAGCTTGAGTTGGTTCTCCCTGAAGTAGGTCACCACATCGCGTGTCCTTATCGTCTCTCTCCTGTTGTTCGGCTTTCTTCTGATGACGTCGACGGCCTCTGAGATGCATCGCTCCCTTTCTTCCGGAATGACTCGGTGCAGCGCTCAGGGGGGTGTTGCGGCGGGCCACGAGAGCGGGGGGGGGGGGAGTTGCGGCGGGCTATGCGACAGCGGGGGGCGGGGGTGTCGCGGCAGGCTGCCGCCCCGGGTGCCGCTGACCCTCGTGACGCCACTGTTCACAACTGCTTTCATGGAACGTAATTAAGTGGTATTTCCTAGCGTTTATTTAGTCATCGTGATAGAAGTTTCTGTCTCCCCTTCCAAGGAGCATGGTGTACTCTCAGTGCCAATATTTTAGTTCTCCTGAGATTCTAGCCAAGAGTATCATTCCTATCTTGTAATATGTAGATGGCTTGAAACACAACGCCAACTGAAGTATGTTTCTGCAATTGGAAAAAGTCAGCTTAAGGTATTGCTTGGCTTCAGAGTATGGCAAAAATACAGTGAACCCTGGTTATTCTATATGGGTGATCTGTAGTGGGAATGGTCATCTTTCGAAACTTTTGCCATTCCAGCAAACCTCGGCTATCCGGCAGCTGACACTGGTGCTGCTGCTGCTGGTCCTGATGACCTCGGCCACCCGGCAACCATGCCTGCCTCTGCCCTGCAGGCCCCCCACTCCGCCGCCTCTGGACTAACCTGCCTGCTGGCAACTTTTATTTTATTTATTATTTTTTAAATGTATTTTTGTGCACCCAAACCGTGGCCTTAATGCTTTTTCTCTTCTAATGTACATAATGTTTCAATCACAAGAAGTGCTTTTTTTTTTTTGGCAGACCAATGTAAATATTTGTCACAAGATCGTGATTGTTACAATAATGAACTGGTTATAAACTTCTCTTTTCAAAGATGGAATCATTTTATTTCGCTCTCGCAGTGCATGATGGTTACTTTCATAAGGTAACTCTTGGCCCTCAAATGTGTACACAAGGTTGTAGCATCCCCTTTGTTATACACGTTTGCAAGTCCGGATTCAGAGTGCTGCCATTTTGCTCGGCTGGGGTGCGTTTGGACGAATCATAATCCGATTACGAAGCCTTGCTAAGGCGTCATAATCGGATCATGGTCACGCCCAAGCGCACCTCAGTGAGCAAGATGGCGGCGCCCTGAGACCGGACTTGCAAACGTGTATACAGTGGGCTGTGTGCTCTTATGTGAAAGAGGCTAGTGTAGTACTGGTGACACCAGCAAAATTGACGGCACCTATCGGCTAGAATAAAACACTGTGGAGGCAGGTTCGCTCGCTCACCAACCATTTCAAGCGAATAAGATATTAACAGCGCCTGGCGGTCTAAAGACGAAGCCGTGAAAACGGTTCAAAAACACGTGATGAAAATCGCCAATAATCCGACATAGCTTCTTTTGAAAAAAACACAAGTAGCAATCAGCCGCTTTTCATTCCTGGCCACTGGTTGAATATGTCCACCTTTCGTAGCAACAAGGCAAAAACCACTAAGCGTTGTGGCTATATACACACCGCTAACATTCATGTTTTCGAAGAGCGTACTCTACCAGTCATACAAGCACCCAACTGCGGCGAATCCTCACCCGGAACCTCTTTGCCATGAATTTGTTTATGTTGAATTAATTCAGAGACACGGACTAACAACCATAAGATGTGTGGACTGCACAGACTTAAGCATCTGCTCCAAAGTACTGCATATCTCGCAACACATGCAAGCAATATGGGAAATCGGCATTAAACACAGTGACTGTACTATCGGGTTTGAATGAAATGCGAACAGTGACGGAACTTCCAGCAAAACACCGGCGCAGTGTGGACGCTTGGGTTGTGCTGGGCGAGGCTCAAGCACATCGGAATAGGACGCACGCGCTCGCAGCGCTCCACTCTCCACCCCAAAGTTTTATCAGTTTCCAGATGCCTGCCTCCTGCAGGTGCAGCATCTGTTGACGGCCACGGGCTCCGGTGTTTGCATTTCATCATTCAAACCCAATAAATAGTACAGTGAAAAATCTAAAAAAAATGCACATCTGCTAGCAAGAGCTTTGTCTGTTGGCATCTGCTAGATGTGGCAAAGGTACATGAAGTTCCTCACTCAGATAAGTTGAGACCAAAGTTAATCACCCTCAGTCACTGTGCAACACCTCAAAGATGCAACATAGTGGGCACAATTACTTTGAATGACACTACTTGTTCTTTCTTGCAAACATCCTTTGCAGTCCTGTCATTACTGTGTCAGGGAGCTTCACCCACTGATCTCCAGAAAAAAACTGCAAGTGCCGCAACAGAAATCAAAAGCACTACAAGTGCCCATGCAATCCAGGAACCTGTGGAGTTTGCAACCAAAACATTAAACACAAGTTGGAAGCACTACACGTGTCCATGAAATCCAGACCTGTGGAGCTTGCACCCAAAACAATAGATACAACTCAAAGTACTACACGTGCACTTGCATCCAGGCCTGTGGAGTTTGCACCCAAAGCATTGGACATAATTCAAAAGCGCTACATGTGTACATGCAATCCTGACCTGCGGAGCTTGCACCCAAAACAATGAATACAAGTCAAAAGCACTACAAGTTTACACACAAGTTAAACCTGAGGAGTTTGTGCCCAAAACATCGAACACAAGTAAAAAATACATGTGCCCCATGCAATTCAGACCTGTGAAGCATGCACCCAAAACATTGAAAAGAAGTAAAAAAACACTACACGTAACCCCTGCAATCCAGACCTGTGGAGTTTGTGCCCAAAGCTTTGAACAGAATCCAAAAGCACTACACATGCACATGCATCCAAGCGTGTGGTGCTTACACCCAAAACATTAAAACGCCTTTCCTACGCACACACACAGAGTCCAAACTGGCTCTCTCCGGCACAACAACCACAGCACTGTACACACTCACACAACTCCAAAATGGCTTCGGCACATCCACAGCACACACACACAGAGTCCAAAATGGCTCCGGCATAACGCTCACAACACCGTACACATGCGCAAAGGAAGTACAAGATGACTCGGGCACATCCACATCACTGTACACATGCGCACACAAAGTCCAAAATGGCTTCGACACATCCACAGCACAGCAGACACACACAGAGTCCAAAATGGCTCCGGCATAACACCCACAACACTGTACACATGCGCAAAGTACAAGATGACTCGGGCACTTCCACATCACTGTACACATGCGCACACAAAGTCCAAAATGGCTTCGACAATCCACAGCACGCACACACACACAGAGTCCAAAATGGCCGGCATAACACCGCAACACTGCACACATGCCCAAGGAAGCACAAGATGACTCGGCACATCACTGTACACATGCGCACACGAAGTCCAAAATGGCTTCGGCACAACATCCACCCTACTGTACAAACACACACGTACACACACAATTCAAAGTGGCCCCGGCGACGAGTTACGGTGCATCACCGGTGCTGGCGGCGACGACGGATGCGACGCTGTCGGTCACGGACGCGTTGCAGGTGGGTTGTGCTCGGCAGAAGCACAAGGCGGTCCCGTACAGCCTTGCCCTGACTGTAGAGACGCCTCGACTGGAGGCCTCTCCGCTCACGAGCTGCGTCAGCACTTTCCTCTTCGTCGTCGTCCTCATCAGAACTGCTGTCCGAGTCTGACTGGGGCTCTGGCTCGGCCTCTCCTGAGCAGAGGCAGACATTGTGGAGCACCGCACAGGCTGCCACGATCGTGCCGGCGATCTTCGGATGATGGTAAAGGGTCCGGTGCCTGTGCAAGCACCGGAACCTGCTCTTCAGCAGCCCGATGCAGCGCTCCACGACTGCCCTCATGGAGGCGTGGGCTTGATTGTATTGCCCAGCCGGTGTGCCAAGCGCTGGCCGCCCAGGCACAGGAGTCATCAGCCAGGGCTCCAGGGGGTACCCACTGTCGCCTGCATGGGAAGAAGTATGACTGTTCCTTAGACATCTGAACCACTCCCTACACTTTACACAAGTGCTACTGATCATCGAGTCCCTCACTCGTATCATTTGAGGAGAATGCTTTCACAACAACCAATCAACGGGTATTGTTTAGTTTTAATCAATTGCTGTTGTAAGTCCGAAAACAATACCGAGTACTTTCCTGACGCCTTTGCGCGTGCATCGTATCGATCTATAGAGTGTCATTCTTGGAGGTATAGAATGCTCTACTAAAACTGCTAATGCAGGTTCTATTCCTATATCTCAATCCCTAAAATTTCTCCACGAACCTTGACTTGACTTAAACGGTGGTCGCCTTTCACTGAAACATTAAAGCCTGTCCACACACTTGCATTTAGCTACAACCGACTGAGAAAAGACCGATTTTAAGCCTCTTGTGATGGCTTACGACCAGCTCCGCAGCAACGCATCCGGTAGTAAGACGCTTAAAAACCAGTCTTGTCTCATTTGATCATACTTGGCTGCAAGTGTCTGAACGGGCCTTCACGGTGCTGAGTTAAGATCACTTACCAAGCAGGTACTCATTGTGCCTGACAAGATGGCCAGCGACGCACTCCTGGCGGACCCACGAACGCCTCCACACATATGAGTCGTGGGTTGAGCCGGGCATCCTGGGGTCGATGGCCAGGATACGCAGGTCGGCGTCAGACACCTAGAATAAAGAGGGCACTCAGAGGGAGGTATGACAGATGCTGGCGCACAGTTTGTACAGTTGTCACATACATTCCTCAACCTTTACGGGTCGCTTTCTTGTCATACAAGTGTTCCGGACTCGACAAGTTTGAATAGCACCACGTCTACCCAGTGGCATAGCCAGGGGGGAGGCTTTTGGGATTTCAGCACCTTCCCCCACCCGACCCTATATTATACACATACATTTCGAGCCTTCCACCCACTCTGCCCTCCAAGTCATGGACATCACCACGGACTCTGGAACCGGGGGGGCAGGGGGCGGTCGCCCCCCAACATTTTTGCACAAGGGGCAGGGCCCCCCACTCTTCGTGGGGGGCCCTGCCCCCTGTGCAGTACTTGCCCCCCCCCCCACTCCCAAAATACGGCAGTACTTGCCCCCCCACTCCCAAAATACGGCACTACTTGCCCCCCCCCCACTCCCAAAATAGTTCCGGAGTCCCTGGACATCACCCCCCCCCCCTTCCCTATTGAAAAATGTTCCTGGCTACGCCACTGCGTCTACCGGAGACACGAACATATACGACTCGGGAATGTCCCTAGCCCGAACACTTACGAGAAAGAGTAAGGCTATACGCACGACGTCGTGCACCTTGACCGGAGATGGCCATACGCACGAAGCGGAGGGATCATGCCATTTGGGTCACCCTTTTCGGACTGCGCGTGTATCACTGTAAAACGTGTTAACCCCCCCCCCCCCCTTTGCGTTCACTCCGCTTAGCGGCGACAGTCTGTGGCTGCTCACTACAAAACTATCAACCCAGTTGGTCCCCCATACACGGCGCTTCGCGGCGTCCAGCCGGCAACCCAAGCCCCGCTGTCCCTAATTTACACGTCCGGAAAGGGAGTCACATACCATTTAATTCAACAAAGTTTTGTCGACAACCTTTTTTTCGTCTATAATAATATCGCCAAAAAGGTATGCCCACTTTCTGGATTGAACCCGGGTACGCTATGTGACAGGCGGACACCTTCCCACTAAGTTACGCTACAACTTGAGATATTCGTGTTATACGAGACCCAAATCTATCGGCGGTGTAAATACGATTTGGTATTCACTTCGTGTGCGTCTGGGAGCAACGCGAACTGGAAAATATATTGTACTTACCACCATCACGTTCAGGGCGTAGTACAGTTTCCTGCACCAGTAGAGCGCCTTCGTCACGGTGGGGTCGTACTTGGAGGGCCCCTTGATTGCGACGAAGGTGCCGTCGACGCACCCTACGACTCCCGGCAAGGAACCGCGACGAAGGAAGGCTTCTTGCGTCGCCGCCCGTTCCTCCGCGGTCTCGGGGAAGGCGATCCACCGGGGACCGAGGCGGCGCACGATGGCCGTAGCCACGGCGCGAACACATGCGCTGACGGTGGTCTGGTGGACAGCGAGGTGCCGGTCGCTGGCCACTTGCCCCTGGTAGCTCCCAGTGGCGAAGAAACGCAGCGCACAAAGCACCTGCTGCTCCACCGTCATCACCGTCCTTGCGCGTCGCTGCCGCCTCAAGGCCGCGTCGTCCCGAAGCTCGTCGCAGAGCCACCGCACGATGTTCTTTGACAGTCGGTAGTGCCGGCGGAATTCGTCGTCGTCCATTTCGAACGCGTCGACGTGCGTGAAAAAACGCCGTCGTCGCCGAAACCATAAGTACAGCAACTCGTACGCCGCCATCTTCGCTTCTCGCTCGAACTCGCCACTGTTCGCCCCTCTCCAACCGGGCGCGCTTTCCGATCTCGCGGCGAGTCACCGTGACATCAGTATGACGTCACGGGGAATTCGCCGGCGAGATTGCGTTTTCAAGTTGGGCGACTCTGCTCGCGCCACGGTGACGTCAGAGTCTAGGGAGTTGCCGGCTCCAAGGTCAGTCGCGGCGCCGACCAATCGCGGCGGTCGGCGCCTTGGCGAGTTTTCTCGCCGCTTCTCGCCGCCGTCCAACCTAGGGCCCCAGCACGGTGCCACCCGACCTTAACATATCAAGGTGAGGTCTGTGCCCTGTAAGAGACCGCTGAGCGAATCTTGTTCAAGATGGCTTGTGTGCCATCTCGTGGTGAAGGGCCAAGAAAAATCTACAGATTCTGCCATGATTAAAACTGCATTTAAACCCATCCTAGCCGATGACTGGAGAGGTTGTCTCCAGTCACTGCGAGAATATCTGTACCATCAGCTCGTTTACAAGAGACTACGACTTCAGCGCATCAACTCCAATCGTCCTCCAAAAAGCCGACGCGGCAGCGTTTACATGAATGCCGCACCAAGCCCTACGCGAAGGTGGCGCCCTGTGTCAAGCTCAAAGTTAAAGCTGCGTTTCCGGCACCGGCCGCATCACGTGACCACGTTTTCCGGTGCATCGCCACGTGAGGTTCGTGAAGGCGTCGACGCTTTCGGCGAGATTGAAATAAATATTGTGCCCGTAGTCTTCGATGCTGTGCAAGGAGTTACGAGACAGAAGAAACATCAAAACCCAAACGTCTTGGGCTCCGGAGTCGGGCCGCTGGGCCACTCTGGATCAGAGGCGACGTGCGTGCACACGGCCTGGCGAGCGAGATCGTCGTGGACCGCTCTGAGGACGCCTACCGCGCTTTGTCTCGCCATACCTTGCCAATCACGACCGGACCCCGAGGCCGAAAGGCTTCAGCGTTGCCATAGACGGCACCGGGTAGGAGACTGCTCGTTCTGCGCTACCATGCAGTGCTCGGGCTCTCGGCGTCGTTCGTGTTGTGCGAAACCTCTAGTCACTCCCTTGGACACGCAAGTCGTATTTCGCAAGGCTTGGACGGGGCCGCCCTCTCCGAGCAGCTCAGTGATATTCCGCTCATTTGGTTTGTCAATAAAAGCCCGCGTTTCTTTCGGGAGGAACTGCGGGCGACCACACAAGAACCGCTCTCCGCCGCCGCCGACGAAGTTGGCCGCCGCCATGTTCTCAGCCTGTTCACTCGCTCCTGCAGCGAGCGCCTTCCATAATCACTCCCCGTTCCGAAATGCGATGCGGCACTCCGTTTACATGGGCTGAATGAATGCGCACTCGCAATCTCGATCCACCTCTGTCTGGCGACTTGAATGCGATGCGCTTCTCTAGCGCATTATGCCGTTTACATGACCGCATCGAATGTGACAACTGGATTCGATGACGACTAAGTCGCATTCATGTAAACGCGGCTATAGATTGATCACCTCCCCATTCGCAACAATGCTATTCTTTTCGAGCTCAGCTATGTCACATACAAGTGGATCAAAGATCTTATGCAGGCCATAAGAAGCGACAAACTTGTCTTTGACCAGCAGGGCCAGGTGTATCCCTGACAGACGGGATCCTGGCCTTTTGGAAAGTTTAGAAGCAGGAGAAATACACTGCTGTTAGCTTATGTTTACCTCTCTTACTTCCAAGAGGTTGCACACTTCAAACTCATCACTGTATAGTTGAACACAGATTTTCTTCCGGTCACCTGAAAGTAGGCATGATCATGGTGGGCTGTGCCGTCAAAAACTGTGGACAAATAACCATCCTCCTCAGGGCTGGCTCTGGAAGTCGCTCCACGCTACAGGGTTTTCAAGTATGCACTTGAGCATTTTACAGATTGAAACATACTGGAAAGTGCATCTTTCCCATTTTGCCTGTCCCCAAGAACACACACTCGGGCTCCACAAATGGAAAGCATGCTTTCCAGTAGCTGCTCAACCAGAACTAGTTTGGAGTTGTTCTAGGTCAATAAGAGACTGGGACTTGAGCTGTAGTTGCAAATTGACATCAGATTGGGGTGGTGTACAGTGCTCAGCAAACCTTTCCAAGATAGCAGACGATGTCATTTACAATTTAGTGCAATGTAGACTCTGGAAGCCGTCTTCCTTCTTTCCACTTGAGGAACAGTGGAGCAAGTCGTCTTACTAGATCTCCATCATCTTGCATTTGGTGGTCAACGACTTCCACATTGTCCTCCAACTTCCTCATTGCCCTCAGCATCCTCCGGGGGCAAGCACTGATTACTCCTGGCATTACCGGGCTCGTTGAGTATTTTCAGCGGTGTCACCTTCTAAGTAAGGTGGCATGGGTACAGGGTAGCATGCCTCCTGTATGGGGACATAACGAGAAAATGTCCTCAGGCAGCCTTGCAGCCACAAGTCCAATTTCCTTTGGGGCCATGACTGTCGTGAAAATGCCGGAATAACGCCCTCAGGGTGAACGTACTTCATTCGCACTTAGGGCAGCAAAATATCGCACTTTAGGCATCTGCAGGAGCGAGAGCACAAGGAGTAAATGTGTCATACACAGTACGGCGCAAGTATCATGCATCTGACGACTCGTGTTACATTTTATTGTCATCAATGCCCATACATGCAATGACTGCTTGCTTCTGAATAGAGGAAGAAAACACGCAAAGGAAGAAGTAGTCGAAACTTAAACATCGTTGATAGTCAGCTGTACTACAGTAGCTGTATGTGCCTCCTATTCTTTCTTTCTTCAGCTTTTACTCGTTTCACGTTCAGAATCATAGTAAAAAAAACGTCCCAATTCTTTTTCACAAAAGAGCGCTACTAATTTTTCAAATTATGCGACGAACTGAGATACTTTTATACACATACAAAAGAAGTTATAGATATATATGTTTTAATAAAACAACCAATAACTAGGGCATCGAGCCATCCTTACTCAATAAAGGAATTCATCATCATCTTTCAAAGAGTTGTACACGTCTGTTTTTGTCCCAATTTGTATTCATTCTTTCCTGTTATTTAAGTAAAAACATTTTTGTTTGTTTTCTGAATACCATATTTTGCATGGTCCTCTTCGCGCTGCGTATGAACTATGCGCAAATTTGCGCCTTTTTTTTTCTTAGCGAAGGCGAGTTTATAGTTCAAGATTATCTTTTTCTATCTTTTTACAAGGATGTGCGCACCCCAGAAGGAAGATTACGGCGTCCAGAAGATGCACTTCACGATATCGGATCAAACTCAGGAGCTGCATGATTCCA
>JAZHYW010001509.1:0-33081 GCA_037355805.1 Ixodes ricinus | reverse complement strand
TAGCGAGCTTGGTTTTATGTAACTACATTTATATTTACAATATTTACAAATGGTTGTTAGTTGCAGCAGGAGCCGGCCACCGTAGAACGTCCGTGCAACACGTCACCCCGAATCTCAGTGTCTCGTGGCACCCGTCACGAATCGCGTGGCGGTGAAACACACCGCTCTCGCTGTCGTTCCTGTTGTCCTTGTAGCTTGGGGGCTACAGGTGCCTCCCTTGGACAAGTGGCTATGGCCACTTGAGTGAAGTTCGTTTGGTGCTCTGTGGGTATTGGTGTGTTATGCTGATGCTTGGACGTTGGTGAATCGAAGGGGAGAAGAAAGCCGGTTTGAGTCTGTCGATTGTGACGGTTTCGCGTTTGCCTCGAAGCAACAGGGTATAGTATTTTGATGATTTTTCCAGGACAGGAAATGGTCCATCGTAGAGGTTTTCCAGAGGCTTCCGCGGTGCATCCTTCCTGACGAAAACGTGTGTAGCCTCAGCCAGTGCAGGATGTTGGAAAACCTTTGGTTGCGTTTGTTGGCGTGATGGAACTGGGCGAAGCGTTGACATTGCTTGCCTTAACTTGTGGACGTAGGATGCGGGATCCAGGCTGTCTGGTATGGTAGGCGGCTCGATCATGTCCGCAGGCAGGCGTAGCGGAGCACCGTAGACGAGCTCAGCCACTGTACTCCCCAGGTCAAGTTTGAGCGTTGAACGCAACCCAAGCAGCACAATGGGCAAGTTGTCGACCCAGGCATCGGGAGACGACTGCGTACGAAGTGCCGACTTTAGCTGCCTATGAAGGCGTTCGACTAGGCCGTTTGCAGCAGGATGGTAAGCTGTTGTGCGTGTACGGGAGCAGCCGAGAAGGGACGTGAGTTGACGGAATAGAGCGGACTCAAATTGGCGTCCTCGATCGGTCGTCACCGTGGAAGGCACTCCGAAACGGCTTACCCAGGTGAATAGAAAAGCTCTGGCGACCGTCTCGGCCGTTATGTTCTCGAGCGGGTAAACTTCAGGCCATCTGGAGAAACGGTCGACGCAGGTCAATAGATAGGTGAAACCGCGTGATGGGGGCAAGGGTCCGATGATGTCCACGTGCACCTGCTCGAAACGTAGTGATGGAAGAGGAAACACTCCAAGCTGTGTTCGTGTGTGTCGCTGTACTTTGCAACGTTGGCAGGCAAGACAGGAACGTACCCAATCACGAACGTCGGCCTTGACTTTGGGCCAGACAAAACGGTTCGTAATCAGCTCCTGCGTTGCACGGACACCAGGATGGCAAAGCGAGTGTAGCGACGTGAACACAGCACGACGTAAGTTTTCTGGAACGTAAGGTCGTGGGGTTCCCGTGGACTTGTCACAGACGAGGGTGACACCGTGATCTGGGAGAAATACGTCTTGAAATATCAGTGAAGTGCCGGCTTCGCGGATGGATGGAAGCTCGTCGTCATTTGTTTGGGCCTCTGCAAGCTCAGAATAGGTAAACTGTGTCTTCTCTGTAGCAATAGCGTTGAGGTCCAAACGAGACAGTGTATCGGCAGCAGTGTTGTCTTTTCCTTTCACGTGGCGCAAGTCGGTGGTGAACTCTGCGATGAAGGAGAGATGACGGCACTCTCGCGGGGAGTGGTTCTGACTGGGCGACTGAATAGCATGGACGAGCGGCTTATGATCTGTCGCGATGAAAAAATTGCGTCCCTCTAGGAAATGTCGGAAATGCTTTACAGCCAAGTAGGTAGCCAACAATTCTCTACCAAAAGTGCTGTAGCGTTTCTCAGTGTCTTGCAGCTTTCGTGAGAAGAAAGAAATGGGAGACCAGATGTTGTCGATCTTTTGCTGCAAGACGGCGCCAACAGCAGTGCTGGAAGCGTCGACCATCAGGCAAGTCAGTGCTTCAGGTGAAGGATGCACAAGCAAGGTGGCGTCCGCGAGTTCTTTCTTGACCTTGTCGAAAGCTAGTGCTGCCTCAGGGGGCCAAGCCAGAGGTGACTTCTCTGCGGTGGAACTGCAGAGTAGGGCTTCCAAGGGGTGTAGCAACACTGCGCAGTGTGACACAAAACGCCTGTAAAAATTGACAAGGCCAAGAAATCGTCGTAGAGCGCGCTTTGTTGTTGGAGGTGGACAGTCCAAAATAACCTGAACTTTTTCTGGCAGCGGTTTGATTCCTTGACTGTTAATTTGGTGGCCAAGAAATTCCAGTTGGGTTGCGCCGAACTGGCACTTGTCCGTGTTGATCACGATTCCATGATCGTGGAGCCTACCGAATACTTGTTCCAAGTGGACCTTGTGCTCATCCGGGTTCGCACTGGCAATGAGGAGGTCATCCAGGTAAGCGAAGCAGAAGGGAGACCACGGATGACTTCGTCGATGAAACGTTGGAACGTTTGGGCCGCATTACGAAGCCCAAATGGCATCCGAACGTATTCAAAGAGGCCAAAAGGTGTTGTTATCGCGGTCTTCGGTATGTCGGATGGCTCAACAGGAATCTGGTGGTATGCCTTGATGAGGTCGATTTTGGAATAGATTGTTGTGCCCGTCAGAAACGATGTACAGTCCTGGACATTTGGGATGGGGTAACGATCCGGCACCGTTGCGGCGTTAAGGGCCCGGTAGTCGCCACAGGGCCGCCAGTCGCCAGACTTTTTGGGCACCATGTGAAGGGCGGATGACCAGGGACTGGATGAGGGGCGCACAATGCCTAGTTGAAGCATATGCTCGAATTCTTCACGAGCGACGCGCAGCTTGTCTGGTCCAAGGCGACGTGGTCGGCAATGAACTGGCGGTCCGGTCGTGAGAATGTGATGCGTTACATCGTGCTTCGGCGCCTCCTCGAAGTTTCTTGGCTTGGTTAGGTCGGGATACTTCTGGAGAATTTGGGTGAACTCGTTCGGGGGCGGCTTCACGAAAGTTGGGCTGAGCGTTGGAGCGCGCGATAGGACTCCCGACACATACATGTTGGTGCTTGCATCGATCAGTCGCTTGTTCTTCATGTCAACGAGGAGATTGAAGTTTCGCAAGAAATCGGCACCGACGATCGCGTGTTCTACGTCAGCTACCCAGAACAACCACTGAAACCGACGTCTGAGACCGAGGTCCAGGGTCAGTGATTTTTGTCCATAGGTTGCGATGAGGGAAGCGTTGACGGCTTGCAGCGAAGATGTTTTGGTGCGATTTCTGCGATCGAAAGTAGAGGCAGGGATGACACTTACTTCTGCACCTGTGTCGACCAGGAAACGTGTGCCGCTGATCTTGTCGCGAACGTGGAAAAGGCGGCTAGTTGGCTGGTATGGGTCGCTGGCCGCCACTAGCGACCGCCCATCCCGTTTCCTGGTCCCAGGAGCAGGGGGCCCGACAGTGGCGGGCCTCTGAGCCAAACTGTCGGTGGTATCGGCACAGCGACTTTGTAGAAGATGGGGGAGATGGTGAGTGTTGACGGGAGCTGTCGCGACCAAAGCGTTGGCCTGTACGGTCTCGCGAGTGCCGTCCCGTCGACCGAGCACGTTGGGAGGATTCCCGTCGAAGTTCGGACACCTCTGCCGTCAGTTTCTCCATGGCTTTCCGGAGTTCGGCGATGTCCGAAGTAAGGTCGGAAGTTTGCTGTGTTGCGCCGATGGTAGGGCTGTTGACCTCCATGATTCGGTCAGCTAGCTCGGCGAGTTCCAGGAGTGGAAGCCTGTGGGCCACAGCTAAACCGACGCGAACGGGGGGCGGGAGACGTTGTAAGAAAAGCTCTCGAAGGATGGCTGCGTCGATGGAGGCCGCCTTGTCGCCTAGCAAGTGTTGTAGGTGACGCAAAAACTGAGATGGCCGACGGTCACCCAGTTCTTCAGCGCTAAGGAGCTGCTGAAGGCGTCGCTGCTCTGAAGCGACGAGGCGACTGACCAGAGCCTCCTTGAGTGTGTCATACGGAGTGTCGCCGAGCGGCGAGAGGAGGACGTCTCTAACCTCGGTGGCGGCTTGGGGTGGGAGGGCGTCGATGAGGAGCTCGTACTGCCTTATCTGGGAGGTTATTCGGTGCAGGCGGAACTTGTTCTCCACCTGCACAAACCAGAGTGCTGGATCTTCTGCCCAGAACTTAGGAAGAGTCATGACAGCGGTAGCTCCAATGGCGAGGGGGCGACTTGGTCAGCTCCTGTAGCCATGGCGGCGGATGTCCGGGTCACCAGAAATGTAGCGAGCTTGGTTTTATGTAACTACATTTATATTTACAATATTTACAAATGGTTGTTAGTTGCAGCAGGAGCCGGCCACCGTAGAACGTCCGTGCAACACGTCACCCCGAATCTCAGTGTCTCGTGGCACCCGTCACGAATCGCGTGGCGGTGAAACACACCGCTCTCGCTGTCGTTCCTGTTGTCCTTGTAGCTTGGGGGCTACAATATCATCACCTTTAGTCACTTTTCATCTGATATTTCTTGGTTTTTCCGTGCTTTTAATATTTTATCTGTTAGCAATTTAAATAAACATACCCTCGGCTTACTTGTGTATAATTTCGTGAACGGCAAACTCGGCTCTAATACTTCCTTAACGATAATCCAGTTTCCACAGCATAAGATAACTCGATTCGCATTTCATCATAACTTGGTATTGCCTAAGCCTAGGACTAACTATGGTAAATTTACCACCAACTTCTCAGCCACGGCTGTGTGGAATTCATTACCTTTAGCCATCAAGCAATCACCATCAATCAATTCACGTGTTTAAGCGAAACTTCGCATATTTCTTCAGTCCTTTTAGTCATACATTGCTGTCATCACGTCATTGTGTATCTCTCTTTTTGATAATTGCCGTTTTTGTCTCTCGTATTGTTGTAATTAGTACTGCATTTCGTATTCTCAAAATTGATTTGCAATTCCAACTGTTATAACCTTGCTCTGTTTATTCAGTGTTATTTTATTTATAAGTTGATAATTATTATGAGTGTTTAACTTACTGTTATTTTGTTCATTTTATATCACTGCAATTAGTTCTGTGTTTCACCTATTCATGTCATAATTTATTTTCTATTCTGACTGCTGTAAATTTGTTTTATTATTATTGCTACCATTAACAGGAGGTCCCTTTCCAGTCTCTCACTCTGGGACCTCCTTCTGTAATATTTCTAATGTATTTACCTTTGATCTAGCACAATAAACTTGAAACTTGAAACTTGAAACACTGAGTCTGCTTGTAATCAGTGCGCCTGTGTCCCTTTAGAGCACGCTAGTAGAGTTAAGTACCTTGGTATATTTTTCGATAGTGGCATAAAATGGCATGGCCATTTAGCATGATATTTGCAAAAAAATTAAGAAGCGCCAGCTGAATCTTATAACGAACCAAATGTCTTATGCCTCTTTCTGTTCGCAAGGTTATTGCTCATACTCTTGGGTACAGTATCCTTCGGTATGGCATAACAGTTTTTTGGTAATTGTTCCGCTTTCTGGAGAGCTAGAATTGACAGCATCCTTAAAGCAATCCTAAGGAGGTGTCTCCTACAACATGCAAGTACCTGAGGACACCAGCCTTTTCGACATTCTTCAACTGCCTGACTTTCACACCCTCTATCTTCATACAGTTATTTTGTGACATTTCTGCAGCTCTGAATTCAAAACTTTAAGCTCATCATCTCGTGCCCTCCGACACGTGCAGCCTTTCCAAATACCTCTTGCCACACCCGAATACGGTGAAAGTACGCGAGCGTAATACGTTCCAAAGCTTTTCTCACAGCTGCCACCCGAGCTTCTAGGCCTTACCACGCTCCGTAAACTTAAGAAATCATTTAGAAGGATGAGTTTTTGATGATCTTTGCTTTACTTTGTTAAGTGTTTCCCAGTGTGGGTTGCACTTGTGTAGCCTGGACGTCCTGGACAATCGCTTGTTGGACGCCGTGTACTGCAATTTCGTTTTTCGCCTGACTATTTTTTTCTTTTTCTTTTCCTCATCAGGCGCGACACTTTGGTCTTTGTGATTATCGTTATTTTATATGCAGCTCTTTTTAACCCTTATCTATGTACTTGCATCAGTATTTGGAGGTGTGATTTTGTGTGTTGCATGCACCCAATTGCTGACTATGACCTTGAGACATTCTAAGGACGTGTGTATGTCAATCTGTCTTATTTCCTTTTTGTATACCGGGTAGCAATGTTTAAAGTGTTAATTTTAGGGTAGCATCCCACAAGCCTTGTTTTGGCTTTGATGCGCCCGTCACGCAAACATTGCTGTGCTCCATACAATAAATGTATTATTATTATTATTATTATTATTATTATTATTATTATTATTATTATTATTATTAATATTATTATTATTATTATTATTATTATTATTATTATTATTATTATTATTATTATTATTATTATTATTATTATTATTATTATTCCCTTCTGGCGGCGGTCTGTTCGGCGGAAGGCTAACGACAACTACTCTTCACAAGCCCTGGAACGTCGAGCTGCTTCCGAGCGTGCTCCGTTCCGTTCACCTTCTGGGCTGGTCTGTTCCTGGCTCGTCATCACCTTGGCCCTTTCGCCTCCACTCTACATTTCAACGTGAGTCGCCTCGTCATCGCTGCGCCGCTGACCAGCTCCCTCTTCGCCTACCCGCCGCTTCGTGACGCCCCTGGCTGCGCCATCTTCACAACATAAGACGCTGGAAAAGACGCCCACCCTTGCAGTCGGCGGCGGTCTGTTCGGCGGAAGGCTAACGACAACTACTCTTCACAAGCCCTGGAACGTCGAGCTGCTTCCGAGCGTGCTCCGTTCCGTTCACCTTCTGGGCTGGTCTGTTCCTGGCTCGTCATCACCTTGGCCCTTTCGCCTCCACTCTACATTTCAACGTGAGTCGCCTCGTCATCGCTGCGCCGCTGACCAGCTCCTCTTCGCCTACCCGCCGCTTCGTGACGCCCCTGGCTGCGCCATCTTCACAACATAAGACGCTGGAAAAGACGCCCACCCTTGCAGTCGGCGGCGGTCTGTTCGGCGGAAGGCTAACGACAACTACTCTTCACAAGCCCTGGAACGTCGAGCTGCTTCCGAGCGTGCTCCGTTCCGTTCACCTTCTGGGCTGGTCTGTTCCTGGCTCGTCATCACCTTGGCCCTTTCGCCTCCACTCTACATTTCAACGTGAGTCGCCTCGTCATCGCTGCGCCGCTGACCAGCTCCTCTTCGCCTACCCGCCGCTTCGTGACGCCCCTGGCTGCGCCATCTTCACAACATAAGACGCTGGAAAAGACGCCCACCCTTGCAGTCGGCGGCGGTCTGTTCGGCGGAAGGCTAACGACAACTACTCTTCACAAGCCCTGGAACGTCGAGCTGCTTCCGAGCGTGCTCCGTTCCGTTCACCTTCTGGGCTGGTCTGTTCCTGGCTCGTCATCACCTTGGCCCTTTCGCCTCCACTCTACATTTCAACGTGAGTCGCCTCGTCATCGCTGCGCCGCTGACCAGCTCCTCTTCGCCTACCCGCCGCTTCGTGACGCCCCTGGCTGCGCCATCTTCACAACATAAGACGCTGGAAAAGACGCCCACCCTTGCAGTCGGCGGCGGTCTGTTCGGCGGAAGGCTAACGACAACTACTCTTCACAAGCCCTGGAACGTCGAGCTGCTTCCGAGCGTGCTCCGTTCCGTTCACCTTCTGGGCTGGTCTGTTCCTGGCTCGTCATCACCTTGGCCCTTTCGCCTCCACTCTACATTTCAACGTGAGTCGCCTCGTCATCGCTGCGCCGCTGACCAGCTCCCTCTTCGCCTACCCGCCGCTTCGTGACGCCCCTGGCTGCGCCATCTTCACAACATAAGACGCTGGAAAAGACGCCCACCCTTGCAGTCGGCGGCGGTCTGTTCGGCGGAAGGCTAACGACAACTACTCTTCACAAGCCCTGGAACGTCGAGCTGCTTCCGAGCGTGCTCCGTTCCGTTCACCTTCTGGGCTGGTCTGTTCCTGGCTCGTCATCACCTTGGCCCTTTCGCCTCCACTCTACATTTCAACGTGAGTCGCCTCGTCATCGCTGCGCCGCTGACCAGCTCCTCTTCGCCTACCCGCCGCTTCGTGACGCCCCTGGCTGCGCCATCTTCACAACATAAGACGCTGGAAAAGACGCCCACCCTTGCAGTCGGCGGCGGTCTGTTCGGCGGAAGGCTAACGACAACTACTCTTCACAAGCCCTGGAACGTCGAGCTGCTTCCGAGCGTGCTCCGTTCCGTTCACCTTCTGGGCTGGTCTGTTCCTGGCTCGTCATCACCTTGGCCCTTTCGCCTCCACTCTACATTTCAACGTGAGTCGCCTCGTCATCGCTGCGCCGCTGACCAGCTCCCTCTTCGCCTACCCGCCGCTTCGTGACGCCCCTGGCTGCGCCATCTTCACAACATAAGACGCTGGAAAAGACGCCCACCCTTGCAGTCGGCGGCGGTCTGTTCGGCGGAAGGCTAACGACAACTACTCTTCACAAGCCCTGGAACGTCGAGCTGCTTCCGAGCGTGCTCCGTTCCGTTCACCTTCTGGGCTGGTCTGTTCCTGGCTCGTCATCACCTTGGCCCTTTCGCCTCCACTCTACATTTCAACGTGAGTCGCCTCGTCATCGCTGCGCCGCTGACCAGCTCCCTCTTCGCCTACCCGCCGCTTCGTGACGCCCCTGGCTGCGCCATCTTCACAACATAAGACGCTGGAAAAGACGCCCACCCTTGCAGTCGGCGGCGGTCTGTTCGGCGGAAGGCTAACGACAACTACTCTTCACAAGCCCTGGAACGTCGAGCTGCTTCCGAGCGTGCTCCGTTCCGTTCACCTTCTGGGCTGGTCTGTTCCTGGCTCGTCATCACCTTGGCCCTTTCGCCTCCACTCTACATTTCAACGTGAGTCGCCTCGTCATCGCTGCGCCGCTGACCAGCTCCCTCTTCGCCTACCCGCCGCTTCGTGACGCCCCTGGCTGCGCCATCTTCACAACATAAGACGCTGGAAAAGACGCCCACCCTTGCAGTCGGCGGCGGTCTGTTCGGCGGAAGGCTAACGACAACTACTCTTCACAAGCCCTGGAACGTCGAGCTGCTTCCGAGCGTGCTCCGTTCCGTTCACCTTCTGGGCTGGTCTGTTCCTGGCTCGTCATCACCTTGGCCCTTTCGCCTCCACTCTACATTTCAACGTGAGTCGCCTCGTCATCGCTGCGCCGCTGACCAGCTCCCTCTTCGCCTACCCGCCGCTTCGTGACGCCCCTGGCTGCGCCATCTTCACAACATAAGACGCTGGAAAAGACGCCCACCCTTGCAGTCGGCGGCGGTCTGTTCGGCGGAAGGCTAACGACAACTACTCTTCACAAGCCCTGGAACGTCGAGCTGCTTCCGAGCGTGCTCCGTTCCGTTCACCTTCTGGGCTGGTCTGTTCCTGGCTCGTCATCACCTTGGCCCTTTCGCCTCCGCTCTACATTTCAACGTGCGTCGCTTCGTCATTGCTGCGCCGCTGACAAGCTCCCTCGTCGCCTACATGCCGCTTCGTGACGCCCCTGGCTGCGCTATCGTCAAAATATAAGACTGTGGGAAAAGCGCCCACCCTTGGAGTCGGCGGCGGCTTCTTCAAACGAACATTTACAGTTACTGTGTACAGGTGAGAGGATACATACCTTCTCGATCTTTTTTGCTTTTTTGGCCCTCTAATATAACGCGTCTTTTTTTAATTGATCATGAACGCCACAGGCGAGTGCCTCGTTTGTTTTAAAGATGTTTCACCTGATGGCAAATACATGGTTTGTGTAGAGTGTAAGAGCGCTTATCACCTGGGGTCCTGCGCGGGGATCAAAGAGTCCACCTACACCACAATGGGTGCTGGGAAAAGAGCGAAATGGCGTTGCCGCACTTGCCGTTCCGCTGATTCTGCGTCTGCGTCGCTAAGCGTGGCTGACGATCTTGAAGGCGACTCCCCTTCGGATACCCAGTTCAGTGCAGTAATGGCCAAATTAGACGTTTTATTGTCTATGAAGGCAAGTGTAGACACATTGCTTACGCTCCCAGCTAAGGTTGACGAACTGTTAACACTGAAGCCTGTCGTGCAGAATCTTCAGGAGGCTGTTAAAAAACTCCAAGAGACGGCAGATGACCTCACAACAAAATATCACTCGGTACTCAGCAAATCAACTGAAAATGAGGAGAACGTTGAAAAAGGGAAAGTGGAACTAGCTGGGGTAGCCGCTACTGTGAAAAACCAAGAGTCCATTATTCAGCAACTTCGTAGTGACGTGAATTACATGGAACAACGCAGTCGTTCGACGAACTTGGAAGTCAACGGAATTCCACACACCAGAGGCGAAGATTTAAAAACGGTCATTGCCGATCTCGCAGCGAAATTGAACCTTCCTCATCTCCTGGAAACTGACGTTCTTGCTGTTCACAGGCTATCGTCAAAGCGCGACGTCGTGCCTGCTATATTAATAAGGTTTTCATCCTTGAGGGTCTGGGAAGCGTGGATGGGTTGTCGTGGTTTGCTGCGTACGCTAAACCAATCGGGAGACCTACCAAAGATTTATTTTAATGAAAACCTTACACGTCTAAACAGAGAACTTTTCTGGATGGCCAGAAAAAAGGCGAAGGAAGTACATTTTAAATTTGTGTGGGTCAAGGGGGCAAGGTTTTCGCAAAGAAGGAGGAAGGCGCTCCAATTATTCGAGTGAACACTGTGGACGACGTCGGTAGCATACGCTAGAGAAATAACGGCTCTTTTTCAACAATGCGAGGATTTCAGTGTCCTAAAAAAATGGCTAAATATTAAGCAACATCTTTTCATGGTAATACATGTGAATATACGAAGCATAAGAAAATATTGGGACCTCTTTAAAGTTTTGACTAGGGATGTCATGGTAAATACGGATGTTTTTGTACTAACCGAAACTAATATATCTGAGGACTGGTGGAACCAATTTAAACTGGAGGGCTTTAACTCCTTCTGGTTTTCGCGATCAAAAACGGGGGTGGAGGTATTGTGGTTTTTGTTAAAGACACGTGGCTGGTCACTAAGCGAGATTCATTTATTACTCACGCGGAAACTATCGCCCTTAAAATTGAAAATGTTCGCTTCGAAGTTTTTTTGTTGGCCTGTTATAGGCCTCCCTCCCAAAGTGTGAGGGGCTTTCTGGATGAATTAAAGGAAATGCTGCCAGAGGTGCATAACAGGGGGCAGTTTTGTTTGGTGGGAGATCTGAACATAGACACAGCGAAGCAGGATAAATCTGAGGTATGTGATTATCTCAACATACTGGCGAATGAAGGCGTGGAATGCGTCATTAATGCTCCCACGAGAGAAGAAATTTTAGTAGATAAATTAGTGTCGTCATCAATCGACCATATTTGTGTCAGAGCTCGAAATACTGTGGTGATGTCGTCAGTTATCTCCCAAAAACTTGCCGATCACTATTTCATTGCATGTCAGTTTGGGACGATTGCGGAGACGAGGATAGATAGCGATAATAAACATAAAATGCAAATCATTGACAATAATGTACTTGACCGACTTATTTCGTCCTTTGACTGGAGGTCATTCCGCGAGTCAGTTTCTGAATTCAATGTCCACGCAAAGTTCGTAGAGCTTATCAAATCCTTCAACGACTTATCCAAACGTACTGTGACAATAAAAAAACGGAGACCCGAGTGTGTCTGGTTAAATGAGGACGTCCTCGCCGCCATTAAAGAAAAAGACGTCCGATGGGCTCGTAGTCGGCGAGCACCGACGGATGACGAATTACGTTCCGAGTTCCGTGTAGCGAGGAACAGGGCTAACGCATTACTTCGTTCCGCGAAACGGCAACATTTTAAGGGAAAGTTTGCAAAGGCGCGTGGCAGCTCTGCGGAGACTTGGTCTATTGTTAACAATTTGCGAGGTTCGAATTGTAGGCGAACTGTGGACGACGTGATAAAGCGTAATTTCGGTGAAAACTTCACGGAAATAACGGAACGTTTCAATTCTTTTTTTGTAAATCCCATCAATGTCCCCCAAAATACGTCTGAGCCTGAGGCTGAGATAGAAAATAACGAAACCTCTGCTTTTCTCTTTCCAATGAACGAAGATGACTTGCGCTCTTCGCTCTTCAGCATTAAACCTACCAGGTCGCCTGGCATAGATGGCATAACTGTCGGTTGTCTTCAGCGTAATTTCGAATATATTAAAGATGTTGTTGTTTTCATGATGAACAGCTTTATGGAGTCGGGCGTGATTCCGGACCAGTTGAAGACTGCCGTTGTAAGGCCCATATTTAAGGGTGGCCAATCTAAAAATATAGAAAATTACCGTCCAATCTCGATTCTACCCGTGCTTGGACAAATTTTAGAGAAACACATTTTTTACATTATGAATAATTTTATTGAGAAGTGCTCGCTGTTATCCAGCAGGCAGTACGGCTTTGTTTCTGGAAGTGGCACACAGCAACTTTTGGAAGATGTGGCTGATGAGATATATTCGGCATTTGAAGGTAACATGTTCTCTTGTGCAGTATTCTTGGATGTGAGCAAAGCTTTTGATACGGTAAACCACGAACTTTTATTAAAAAAGCTATGGAAATTCGGTTTCCGTGGTCCTTTCCATTCATTGTTAGCGAATCTGTTGGACAGAAGATCACAGGTCGTCTCTGTAAGCAAAGTAGACAGTACCTCGCAGTTTTTACAAGCCGGTGTTCCTCAGGGATCGGTGCTGTCTCCTTTGCTTTTTAATATTTATGTTAATGACTTGGAATCTGTTCTTTATGGGTGTAGATTATTTCAATATGCGGATGATACTTTACTTGTTTCACGTCATGTAGACTTTTCCAAAGCTGTAAACATTTTGCAATCAAATGTTGTCCACCTAATGGATTGGTATAGTTCTAATCGCATAAAGGTCAACCCCTAAAAACCCAACTTATTTGTTTTAGAAATCCTTTAAAACCGGGTTTCTTTAATGTTCCTTTTTGCCTGCACAGTTCTGCTTGTAAACCCTGCTTTTGTGCTCCTGTACCCTGGGTAGACTCAACTAGATATATGGGACTCATTTTTGAATTTGACATGTCTTGGAATAAACACATGGCTCACGTATGTGGGGCTCTAAGAAAAGTGGCTTGCATGATGTATAATATGAAAGTGTTTGTACCTTTCACTGTTAAAAAAATTATTGTCCATGCACTTGTTTACAGCGTTTTGAGATACGGAGTTACGATTCATGCATTTTGCACAGCGTCCTGGCGGGTTAAAATTGATAGTATTCTGAAAGGAATCTTGCGTAGTGTTGCATACAATTCTACTTTCTCATCCAGTGAAAATTTGTTTACTGACATGCAGATGCCTTCATTGCTTCATTTATTTAAAGAAACAGTAGTGCTCCGACACTTTTGGAATGACAATTTTAAAACGCTTCATAAGCCTGCACGCCTTCTTCGTGTTTCTCCTCGCTTTAATGTAGAGAGATGTGTGACTAGATATGGGAAAAGACTGCGCCGTTCTTATGTTTCAGAGGTCTTTAATGCTCTTCCTGAGGATATATACAGTATTACTGGCAAGGCAATGTTAAAAAAATGGCTTCGTTCAAATATTTCTGAAAGCTAAATTGCGTAATGCTAATCCTTGCATTTTTTAATTTTAATTTTTTTCTTTGTTGCTGTTGTTGTTGTTGTTGTGATTTGTTTTGTTTCGGGGTTGTTTATTGAAAGCTTTCTTGTATGTGTAAATGATTATGGTTCTCGTTTGTCGCCTGTCCGACTTGCCCGGTTCAGTCGTACAAGCCTATAACGGCTTAGACGAACCTGTCACTTGTGTACTGATACCTGCTGTGACAATAAACATTATTAGTTATTATTAGTATTATTAGTAATATTAGTATTGTTAGTGTTATGTATTGGTTGTTGTTGTTGTTGTTTGTGTTGTTTTGTTGTTGTGTTGTGTTGTTTTGTTAGGTTTTGTTGTTGTTTTGTTGTTGTTGTTGTTTTGTGTTGTTTTGTTGTTGTTGTTGTTTTGTTGTTGTTGTTTTGTTGTTGTTTGTTTTGTTGTTGTTGTTGTTGTTTTGTTTGTTGTTGTTGTAATAGAGCGTGTACAACAAAAATTTATCTCCTATTTTTAAGTACCGTTATCTTGCTGTGAACGAGCATCTTTCGGGCTATGATGCTGAGTTGAGGCGAGTAAATATACTGAGCCTTTGCCAGCACCGCGAAAAGGCTGACATTTTGCTTTCTGCAAGGTCTTACACGGACTGATTGACCCCTCGACGCTTTTGTCTGCTTTGAATTTGAGAATTCCACGTGTGAACTGCAAGACTCAGATCACCTTTCTATACGACCAATAACCTTAATAAGCAATGCCCCCTCGTTAGGTCGTCAGAACTGTACAATGTGCATACGGAGAAATTAGATATTTTTGACTCCTGCTTTCAGGAGTTTCACCTCTCGCTTCGAACATTGTTCTAGTTCGATGTGAGCTGACCTCACAAATCATAGACTTTATATTCTCTTGCTTGTTCTAAGCTTCCGCGTCGTGGCGTCGTCAATCCAGTTTTTGATCAACGTTTGTTCCCAATTTTTTTTGTTGCTTCATCGTCGCAGTGTCTACGATCGGAATTCACTGTTCATCTTCGTAGTCATTCCTATTTGAATGTGTTCAACCTTAGTCTTTTCCTCTTAATTTCTCAATCGATGCCTGCCATCCACTTTGGGCGATGGACGACTGCGCGTTGCGCGAGCTCCTGTGCGTTGCCAATTTGTGCTATGCATTGAAGTCTTCCCTTTCCTGTGTGTATTTAAATGTTTCGCTTCTTGTGTTACGTATCTTGTGTAATATTTTGTGTTTTATTTGTAGTGGGGTGCGCCAGCACCAAGACCGTCAGGTCGTTCCTGGGCACCAAATAAATATTGATTGATTGATTGATTGATTATTATTATTATTATTGTTGTAATAAGGTGGAGAACTGGGCCAGTTGGTTGACGTTATACATGATGGGGAAAAACAGCTCAGAAAACACGGACTACGAAGAGGAACAAACACGCCAGGATAATGCTGTACTCGCAACTGAAGAATTTAATAAAGGAAACAAAGACAGAAAAAAACATACACAGTATCTTAAAAGATTGCACAAAAACAAGGGACCACTCTCGCCAACCGTGAAGCCTGTCAATAAACTACCCGTTCACTACGTCACTCATGTTATGCTGCAGGAAGGAAATTTCTTTGGCTGACAGCGCCAATGACGGTTCAATGACGCAACGGGGCCGGAAAGAGAAAGAAGCGTGTGGTAGTAGTCCCCTACCTCCACCGCGTTTCCCATAACCTGAAACAAGTAGGTGGCAGATATGGAATACCTGTAGTGTTTTCGGCGCCCCAAAAATAGGCCAGATATGTTCCAGGATTGGTTGCTGGGGCAGTCGGTTGTTCCAGCGCGAAGTGCACCAAGGCGCACAGAAAACCCTTTGTCCCTTGCATTTCGTGTGTGGTATATAAGATACCTTTGTTGTGTAACAGGTGCTACGTGGGGCAAACAGGAAGATGTCTGAATGACAGATTACGAGAGCACTCATATTCGCTCGGAGCTACGGTTGGGGGCTTTTGCCCCTTCATTGCAGAGATTGCAAGTGTCGGCCTGACTTTGGCAGAGTCACCGTCCTGGGAGCGCACAAGGATAGGGTGACGAGAGAGATCATTGAGGCCTCCCACATTCTCTGTCATGGTCATTCATGTGTCAGGGAACCGTCATTGGCGCTGTCAGCCAAAGAAATTTCCTTCCTGCAACAAAACATGAGTGACGTAGTGAACGGGTAGCTTATTGACAGGCTTCACGGTTGGCGAGAGTGGTCCTTTGTTTTTGTACAATCTTTTAAGATACGGTGTATGTTTTTTCTGTCTTTGTTTCCTTTATTAAAATTCTTCAGTTGCGAGTACAGCATTGTCCTGTCGTGTTTGTTCCTCTTCGTAGTCCGTGTTTTCTGAGCTGTTTTCCCTAACAATTTTGTTTCTTGCGATATCAATGACATTGCAAATGAAATTCATCCATCTGTTGAAGTCCGCCTTTTTGCAGACGATTGTCTAATGTACATAAAAGTTAATTCACAAAGGGACCAAATGCTATTAAATGACTCGTTAATGGCTATGCACGAGTGGTGTCAAAAATGGGATATGAGGATAAATTTTGAAAAGACAACTTTTGTAACAATCACAAAGAAGAGGTCGCCTAATATATTTCCGTATTCCTATAATGGTGCACTTTTGAAACAATCCGAAACTTTTAAATACTTAGGAGTCACAATTTCTAACGATCTAAACTGGAAAGTACATATAGAAAATGTCTGTATGTGCGGCTTTGCGAAAACTTGGGTTTTTAAGACGGGCACTCAAAAATACAACGCCTGAAGTTAAATTATGTGCGTATAAGACTCTAGTTCGATCATCTCTTGAATACGCGCACGTGATCTGGGATCCATATGTCAAATATCAAATAGAACAACTTGAGCGCATCCAGCGGCGGGCAGTAAGATTTGTTTATTCAGAGTATCGCCGCACGGAATCGGTAACAGAACTATTAAAAAAAGCGGGGCTGCCAACCTTGGGTCAGCGGAGAAAAATTGGAAGGTTAAAATTTTTCTATCAACTCTACAATGGGCATTATAACATCAGTTCGAGTGACTATATACAGCTTCCTGGTAGAAGGTCACCGAGAGTTAATAACCAGTTTGGAGTCAAGCCGTATTTCCCAAATCTCGATGTTTTTAAGTACTCCTTTCTTGTAAAAACAATTGAGGAGTGGAATAGTTTGGATGGCGACCTCTTTGTTGGGATTGACAGTGCTGATAAGTTTGAAGGTGTGTTATTTGATTTGTATGCTGAGACATACTAGTATTCTTTGGTGGTGGTGACTTTCGGTGGTGTTGTTCAACCGACATTGTACTCAAATGATTGTATTGTGGTGATTGTACTTGATCTTCGGTTCTTTATTTCTGTTGTTTTATTGCTGTACACTCCTGAAACAGCCCGAAAGGGCTTTCAGTATTGTAAATAAATAAATAAATAAATAAATCATGTATTATTATTATTACTTTTATTATTATTATTATTATTATTATATTATTATGGCTTTGACAGACCCGTAATTCTGCCAAGTATGATACATGCAAAAAATAAACATTATTATTATTATTATTATTATTATTATTATTATTATTATTATTATTATTATTATTATTATTATTGCCGGGTCTCTGTCCGTCGAACCTCCATCGGCTTGGACAGACCCGTCTCTGTATCTTGCGTATTTGCTTCCGTTGAATAAACTATTATTATTATTATTATTATTATATTATGTTATTTACAGCTTTGACAGACCCGTAATTCTGCCAAGTATGATACATGTAAGCATACTAAACTGGTATGCTTCCACAACCCACTCAAAATAGTCAGGCTTGATTTTCCATTTGTTTTGCACTCATCAGCTTGCACTCAGTGCAACTGCGTCCTTTAGAATATGCTGATGATGTTAAGTACCTTGGAATATTTTTTGATAGTAGCTTGAAATGGCATGTTCATATACCTTATATATGCAAAAAACTAAGAAGCAGCCAGCTGTCTATTGTATAGGTCTAAATGCTTTATGCCACTTTCCATTCGAAAATCAATAGCACATGCCCTTGCATATAGCGTCCTCCGATTATGGCATCACTGTTTTTGGGAATTGTTCAGCTTTCTGGAAAATGAGAATAGACTCCTCCTGAAAGCAATTCTCAAGAGTGTTTCTTACAAGCTACATGTTCCTGAAGACACCACCCTTTTCGATCTTCTTGAGCTTCCTAACTGTCAAACGCTGTACGTTCAAACTGTTGCATTGCGGCATTTCTGGAACAACGATTTTAAAGTAGTTAGTTCACATTCTCGTGTCCTGCGTCACGTGCAGCCTTTTGAAATTCCCCGTGTTCATACTCGCTATGGCGAAAGTACGCGCGCATATTATGTTCCGCAAATTTTTTCTCATCTGCCGCCTGAGCTTCTTTCTCTTACTTCGCTGCGAGCAGTTAAAAAGGCTCTCAGAAGAATCACTTTCTGACATGATATACGACTGGGCATCGATGTATGGCCTGTATATTAATTTTTATTATTTTTTTTAATATTTTTTGTTTATATATTTTATTTTTCTTAGTGTAGGTTACACCTATGCAACATTGGGGTTGCAACACTTCACATTTGGACTCGATGTTGTGTATTTGTGTTTAGTATAGTCGCCTTTTCCTTTTATGCTTAATGCATAATTTTGCTTTGTCTACAAAAATTTCATTGCTTGCTCTTCTTTTTTTACTATGTTTTTTATGTTTGACAATGCATCTGCTAACAGATTCGTATATCTGTGTATGTGCGTGTGTTTGTGTGTCTAACTGTAGCGTAACATACCCGAGACATCCTAAGGACACCTGTATATAGTTAAGCTTCAGTTCACATGCGGGTTCCAAGCTACGTTAAACTGTTGGGTAGCATCGCACAAGCCTAATGCTGGCTTTGATGCGCCCGTTACGCAACCTTCTTTTATGCTACATTCAATAAAAGTATTTATTATTATTATTATTATTATTATTATTATTATTATTATTATCAATACTATTCTTCTTCGACTTCAGTAGTGAAATCAAATTTCAAAACTCATAGAGAAAGTAATGTTTAACACGGAGGCTACATAACCTGAGCAACACACCCTCCTTCTGCGCATTAAACCAGACGAGGTGGCAGTGTTTCTGTGGCAATCTGATCAAAGGGACGGTAACGCGTGCGCTCGCCGTTGACTAAAGATGTGGACAAACTCCCCTCTCTTGTCGGTAGCCAGCCAATGAAATGACACTACCGGCAATAGCTTTCCCCAGTTCCTCTGTCCGGCCGCCAGCTAAATATCTGAACCAAATCTTTCGTCGACTTTGAAGCACGCCCGGATCCACAGTTTCCACGAAGTGGCTTCTGTCAAAACTGTTAACCCGCAGCTCATGACGCCATAATTGATGCGCACAGCACCAAAACACTTCACTCTTCTCACGCCGTTTTAAAAATATTTGTATCCATCTATACCCTGTTTCAAGATAACTTGGCGACATGTGAGGCTAGCGCCCTGCAACCCAGTAAAAGCGTCGGAGCAAGGCATGACGTTCGACGTCACGGAAGCATATGTGACATTACGCCAAATCCGAGGTGCGATGCCCGGAGGAACCGGCTGTCGTCCTCTAGCCAAGAGTCGCCTGCTCCAACACCAACCAACTTCGAATGAACGTCCACCGCAGCAACATATCCGTCCGCTGGAATAGCGAGCACTCCGGGAACAGTTCTTGAGACAACCATACGCTCACTTTAGCGGTGAATCTGTGACAGGTGCTAATTTCAGGGCACTATGCAATGTCTTGAGCGGATACGGCCGCTTAAACAGGTGCGGTCGCCGGCGATCGCCAACGACCAGGGCGCTACAAGGAGAAACAAATTGGGAGCTATTGTGAAAGGCTACGACACACCCGTACCACGATTACGAGAGCGGCGCGTGCCCCTGGCTCGCGTCGACCAAAGCACGCTCTCGTACCGACCGGCGGCTCGTGCGGGAGCTTTGGAGAACTGGGCTCTCGAGGCAACCTTTGTACAAGCTGGGTGTCCGTGTCTGCGTGTCCGTGTGGGTGACTCTTCAGCGAGCGAGCCACCACGCCGAGAGACCAGCCACGAACTTCTTCGGCATTGGCTGGCCACTGGCACACGAACTTCTTCGGCATTGGCTGGCCGCTGGCACACGAACTTCTTCGGCATTGGCTGGCCGCTGGCACACGAACTTCTTCCGCATTGGCTGCCGAGGACCACGTAGGCCCCTGCGATTGGACAAGCCAGTGGACGGCGAGATGGCGAGGCGGATATATAAAGGAAGGACACCCGTGAAGTTGTTGTTGTACGAACACTGAAACGATGTTGTAATTAATGTAAATATAGAGTGTTCTGTTTTGCTGAGCTCGTCGCCTCCCGGCTCCTCTGTCCTGTCTCCTACCCGGCACAAGGTAGCGTCGCCGGGCTGGGAGCTTTCGTCGGAACCCTCAATCACGACAGAGCGGATGCAGATGTGGTGTAACCACTTTTGTTTAAATATAATTGAAACTCATAAATTTGTGATTATTTATTGTTTAGTCTTCATATCTCCTCATTAGAGGTGGAATCGCGCGAGTTCAATTGCCATTAAAACAAAGAGAATTCTAGAACTATATTTTGTCGCGGAAGGCGCTGCTACTGTGCCGGTAACGAAGCCCCCGTAGCCTCGACCGTGGAGTGTTATCACGTGCCTTGCTCCAGCGCTCTTATTAGGTCGCGGAAGGTCTTGCTCGGTGAAATCCTGATTGGACGTGCAAGAATTATCGCGGCGTGCTAGACGAGTTTTGACGGGAGCTTCTTGACGCGGACCCGGAGGAGTACCGGAACCTGCGTCGCGTCAGCCAGACAAGTTTCTGCAGTTTCTTTCACACGTGAAACCAAGAAACACGCGACAAAATGAACCAGCGAACGCACAACACACAACGATGCGCCATTTTTGTTTTCATCGCCCAGAAACAAAACAAAAAAAAGAGAAAACAATGTACCATTGCCAGACTAAACGCTTTTCAAATCGATCTCCCGCCAAAAGTCCGCGAATGAAAAAGGCGCTCGACTTTATCAGTCCGCGCGTCCGCGGACGAGGCGCGGATCGCAGGAATCGGTGACGTGCCGGTCACATGGTACACGGTCCGCGGACGAAAATCGCGATTCGGTCCGTCGTGAGCGGCGCTGTCGGACCTACCACTCTATTGCGCACGCGCAGTAGTTGCTTCGTTTACCACACGATAGATGGCGCTTGGCTCTCAGCATTATCATTTTTGGCAATTTTCGTCACATCTCTAATTATGCTACAAAATGTGGATCTGAATATTACTTAACAAAACTTTTAGGAAACGTTCGGCGGCTATTTATTGTTTACGATCGCGGTGCTGGGGATGTAGGCTCTGACCCAATAGGCGACGTGGATTCGACTGACGTGCAGCGATTCCGCGGATGCATCGCTGTGAAAATGCAGAGGGCTTTCGAAGGAAAGAAGGCGCAAAAGAGTACAGTTTTCTTTTAAAAGTTCTATAGCGAAGAATTTTTTCGGCTCCCTATTTTCTTGTTTTTGTGTTTCTTTGCACACCTTTTACGGCAATCGGTGGATGAAGTTCGATTTCAAAATCGTTTCATGGTCCCTTTAAGATGATGTCGGAGCAGAACGTAACGATATACCTTTTGGTATTTGCACTACTTTGTTTTGTTCATCTCTCCAAATAGTGCCCTAAAATTGTAATTTGTCAGCACAAATATGTTTTTAATGACCTGCGCTAGGGCAATGAAATTAGCTACAGATGTAGTGCTTATAATTGGTAATATAAAAAAAAATCTTATTGTTGCGTAATTTTTTTTTTTTTTAGATATTCTACATCAAACGTAGCACGTTTTTGTTCTTCGGGTCACGGTGCTTCAAATGCCGCTGAGGAAATAATTAAACTATGATAAAATCTTCTATAACATTTAGAACCACAATGGTTGCCCAAGAAGTGGACGATGGCTTTTTTTCATTTTCAAAGTAGTCATAACGCTCCAGGAGCCCTTCAAATTTACCTGTTTTGACGCATATCTTTTATGGACATCAAACAGATTTATTGGACTCTAGTAAAACTTATTCTAGGAATAAATTTCCTAGAATTTATTCCTATCACACCGCGTTGAGCACACAGGTATGAAGCCACCGGAAGTAAGCGGCTTGTCCCGGAAGTGAGCGCTTGGCAGGCTTTGTAACCCTTCCGAGTGCTGGTTCGAAATGCGTCGAGGGCGCTGAATTTTCGCTTGTTACCTCAAGAGAGCCTGCTTGTTGCGCAGTAAGAGCGCATGCAGACCAGAGATGTATCATGGGAAGCCATTCAATGTAAACATTTTGAGATTCTAGTTGATGAAGTGTGAACATGTCCCAAGTTCAAATGCCTCATTCCCGGGATTTAATCTAGAACGGGAGTATTAAAACCAGGGTGTCGAACCGGAACCGAACCGAACCGAAAACCGGAACTGAACCCGAACCCGAACCGTTATATTGTTATCGCGATGAACCCGAACCGGAACTGAACCGGAAAAAAATAACGGTTACCGGCTCATGTCAAAACGGTTCGGCCACGCGCTGTTGACAATGAATGTGCTATCAATGCCATTTGTTTTTTAAGTGCCATCAACTGACACACACCTCGCTTACATATTTTTCTTCTCCACTCAGTCTTAGGAATATAAACGCTGCATCCATGAATCTTGACAAACGCTGCATCCATGAATCTTGACATAGGAACCAGTATTGCGCTGGTCGCAGCTTGCACGGAAGAAAGAGAATTGGAAGGCTGTGCAAAAAAAAAAAAGAAATCGCGTCACGGGATTTCATTTTCCTACAATCTCGTAAATCCTAAATGCTGCTGTGTGCTCATTTCATAACAAGTTTCTAGAACGCGCGAGTTCTTGAAGCTTGCTTCCATCGGAATGAGAAAAGAAAAGGCTGTGGAGTTTGATAATGTTTGAGGGAGAGAAAGAAATTTTATTTACAGTTGAAATGAGCATTCATGAATTATATCTGCTCTTCGCTGCCCCAACCACCGGTCAGAGTATATCGAGCTATGAAGTGTCAAGATTTACATGCCGTATTTTTTCGTACACGGAAACTCGATAAATGCGGGGAAAAAAACAGGGATACAAACCCTAGTCGATCGCGGAGAAGCGAAGCTGCGCGCACTTTCGAATTTGACAAAGGATCTGCCGAGCTTCTGTTGCTTCCGTCGCCTGCCCAGCGTAGTCATGGGACTCAAGCGGGCGCGTGCGCTCAAACCAACGCTCAGCAGACGCTGGAGTTAGCGCCCGTGACAGACAGCCCTGTCATCAGACAGTCGTTGTTTGCCGCTTGCATTGGCTACAGGCTTTTATAAACGTTATGCACTACTAGTTTCGACGATGTATCCCGTTTCGTATGTGCTGATTTCAGATGTTTTATTTGTAATTTATTTTGATGTTGCAATTTGTCATTTATAATTTCCGAACCGGTTCGCGAACCGGTTCGCGAACCGGTTCGCGGATCGAATTAATCGAACCGGAACTGAACCGGAACAAAATAAATTTACCTGAACCTGAACCGTAACCGAACCCGTATTTTTTTCGGTTCGACACACTGATTAAAACCCAATCGAAGACACAAAAAAAGCATGGTCCAAAATATCGACTGAATGCACTAGGAAGCCCAGCGCACGCGCGACTTCCGGGACAAGCATCGAACTTCCGGTGGCTTCATTTGCGCCAAGCTCGGAAAGTAGCTAAGCGCCATCCAGCCCCCAATAGTAGAGATCAGTGTTCGTAGGCCATAGTGTCTTGAGATCGAGGGGTCTGGCTCTTCGTCCGCCGAACATTGCTTCGGCGGGTGTTTTTCCCGTGGAAGATGAGACAGTCGCGTGCTGCCGGAACAAGAACCTGGCGATTCTTCACTGAACTGCTTCTTCCATAAACTTCAAGAGGGCTTTTTTCGTTTCGCACACCATCTGTACTGCTTGCCTGTTAGTTGCAGAATAGTATGGTGCACTAATGTAATGCCTGAAGCAGTTTTTTTTTTTCTCAAAAACTTGTTTATTTTGTTTGAGACAAGATTCGGCGCGTTATCAGAGAAAAGTATTTTTGGTAGGGTAAAAGTAGCGAAAGAGAGCGTAGAACGTCAATGACGTATTGGACGTCGTGGCATGCATCGTGTAAACTTTCAAACACTTAGAGTACGCATCGACCATGGCTCCGCAGATGCGGATACGTTTCGCCACCCACCGACTGAATAGTGGATCGTTTTCAGTTCCTGTTCATGATGCCGCTGGACTCGTGGAAGACTTCGGGTCTTTCGCAAAGTTAGCTCAGGTGCCAACTGTTTTGTCGAACGCGGTAAGTGTTCGAAACGTCGACAACTTCGGTAGCGGCGTGCTGTGCTTGACACTGGACGCTTACCATTCGCTGAGAAGAAACTTGCTTCTTCGTCTGCAACGAGTCGTCCGATATCAGGTCATCACCGCAGCTCCATCTCCCGACAAAACAGGTCCTCACTGTCCGCATGCCCATAGTTAGCAATCACGTGAACTTATAAATGCCCGAACGCTCATCACTTGCGTCGCAAAACGCCGCTCATTCATAGCGTCTTCATTGCAAATAAACGTCTTCCTATTTATTCTTATGCTTTTAGTCATATTCCTCCTAAGCTGTACTTACAACATTATGTCTGTCGGTACTTCCGAAAATATTGCAACGGCCGTTTGTTTTCTGGGAACTATAATCTAACAACCTTTACAGCATCTTCCGGATCCCGTGAAACCCAATATTTCGTAACTTCACTTTTCAGTCGTCATTATAACGGTGAGGTAAGTACTGCATATCGCGAAGCAGTTTAAGAGACGTCCGCTTTCACTGGTGTTTTGGAAGATTGAGTCTACAAGAGCGTGCATTCCTGCAGAAGAATTTTTCATTGACAGAATATTGACGCGTCAATCGACCCTTGATAGTACTTCCACGTGCTACCAGGAACAAATCACACAATTGAGGGGCTTTGCGAGACCCAATGCACACTCCACTTTTTTGTAGAAAGTGTTGGCCTTGGTGCGCAACTACTGTCGATGTTAGACACCTACTGAGCACTTCCAGGAAGGTATCTGCTTTGATCCTCGCCGCATCTTGGAACGGTATGCTGCCTTGCTCTTCTATGATACTCCGAAGAATTGACAGGAGGCTTGCATGTGGTATAGAATAAAACATGTCCTGGATGTCTATTGAAACAACAGAGGTGACACTTGATCCATTTTCTTGAAGATACGAAATAAGTTGTTCAGAATTTGAATCATGTACGCATCATTGCGATGTATTAAAGAGAGTTGCTTGGCTAAGGAAGATGACAAATGCACTTGCCAGGCTCCCCTCTCCGATACAATGGCCCGAAACGGTATATTTACTTTGTGCGTCTTTGCCGAAAAAAATACTTCCGATTTCCCCTGCTTCGTTCCTTTAATCCTTGTATATAGGCTGTTTCGGTTGTTTTCTTGCAGCAACTTCATGATTGCTTGCTTTGCGATCCTGCCTTGTTTTTTCTCTAGCGGGATGAAGTTTTTTGCCACAGCTTGAGATGCTTTTGTTCCATAAAATCCTGAAATAAGCACTACAAAGCCACCTTCCACATCTTAAAAACAGTTTCAGATACTTGCTACGTAGCTCCTCGATTATCGAACTGAAGCTTATGGCCGGGAGCTCAGGATTCTGAAGACTTGTGAGCAGTCAGTACCTTCACTAATGATTTGTGAAACTTTCTCGTGGTAAGTTTTGGATGCAATGTTTCGAACTAGGGCTAACTTATCAATTGGCTTGAGTCTGGGTGTTATGGCATACTTCGGACCTTGTTCGAGTACCTTTCTGCTTTTTTCGTGATGTCAACTTCACCAATGACTTGCAGAGGCCACCTTTTGGGATTACCTGGGAGTCCTCTTGCAAGATGCTGCTTAGAATCGGGATATACCGATTTCTCCATATGGTTTCCATTGAGTGTCTTGTCATTGTGAGTAGATTCATGAACGCATTGTGGTTTTCACACTTAGCCCGCAGGACATCTGTGAGCCACCGTTGTTGGCGCCATATTTCAGATTTGAGCACCTTGGAGACTCGCATGGTATGTCCTTGGGACGGCATTCTTAAGCTGAATAAATGCTGAACTTCGTTCAGGAGAATCTTCTTTTGATGGTGCGCGTCAGCAACCTGGCTCGGCAAGTAGCGTTTGTGATCATGAAGCAGAGAGTCTGCGGTTCAAACGAATAAGGGCATATAAGATATGCGTTCACATAACTGAGAAAGAAACTGAGTAACTGGCTGTAGTTGAGCTTGTTGGTGTATAATACTATACTAGGGCCAGCTGAACTTAGGAAAATAGAATATATAGAGAAAAAGGGAAGACATACAGCTGGACTGCCAGCTGTGGTTTAATACTTCCTCCTCTTTTTTCAACCTTGAATTTGTGCTTTTTTGCTCTTTTTTATTTTAAGAGTGACATAAAAACATAGCTTATATCCTAAAAGCTAACTAAACTTTACTTTGAATTACCCTCACTTCACTCTCTCTAATACATCGCAATGATCCGTACGTGATTCGAAATTCTGAACAACCGATTTCGTATCTTCAAGAAAATGGATCAAGTGTCGCCTCTGGTTTTTCAATAGACATGCAGGACATGTATTATTCCATACCCGAGGCAAGCCTCCTGTCAATTCTTCACAATATTATAGAAGAGCAAGGAAGCACACCGTTCCAAAATGCGGCGGGGATCAACGCAGATACCATCTTGGAACTGCTCAGTAGATATCTAACATCGACAGTAGTGGCGCACTAAGGCAAACACTTTCTACAAAAAAGTGGAGTGTGGATTGGGTCTCGCATAGCCCCTCAGCTGTGTGATTTGTTCCTGGCAGCACGTGGAAGGACCATCAAGGATAACTTAAAAGACAAGAGGATCATGGTCATCTTCAGGTATGTTGATTATTTTCTTATACTACATACAAAGAGTTGGGGGATAAGACCAATGAATGCAAACAGACAGTCCTGCAGTGCTTCCAAGATTGCTGCCCAGAATTGGTTTCCACTCACGAACTACCCGTGCGTATGGGTATCATGTTCCTTGATCTGAAACTGGAATTTAAAGATAGGCACGTTTGCTGGATGTATGAACCCAGGTCAAGCAAAGGATTTCTTCCGTTTGATTCAGATGATTCCAAAACCATAAAATGAAGTGTTGCGAAAACCGCACTTTTATTTACCTTAAACAAATCGAGTCACCATAATACTGAGTCCAGTTTTAAAAGACGAATTTCCCGTTTACGAGACTCTAGATACCCGAATGTCCTCTTGGACAGCGTGTGTGAAAACATCTCCACAAAACTGAAGTGCAAAACATCAGGCACAGGTGGAACGCAGCAAACAAAAGGTAAACAAAAGATCGCAATATTACCGTACTTCTGTGGAATAACACACAAGATAAAAAAGATAGCTGCGAGGCAGGACGTCAAGATTGTGTGCTCTACACCAAGCAAAGCTTACTCCTTGTGTCGTAATGTAAACCAGGACACCAACCACATGAAAACCTGCAACATCTCTCACAGGACACGATATTCTCCATGTGAAAAGGGTTTTGTATAAGTATATCACATTCCCTTATCGTGTGGCAAGTGTTGTATCGGCCAAACTGGCAGGTGCATTAACGAGAGGACAAGAGAAAACGCACCACCTTTAAAAGACACAACAGCAGGTCGTCTACCAGCACATTGCCGCAACTGTGAATGCAGTGCCGAGTTCAAGAGCGTCAACATCATTGCAAAACACAAGAACCAGTATGCACGAGAGATGCTCGAGACTTTGGCCATTGAAGAAAACAAAGCAGCCTGCGGCAGTGAGGCCTCGATCAAACTCAATACCAGAGAAAAACAATATTTGCGGTGTTTTATGTTCCGGTGATTTGCAGGTAATTCAAATATAAGTTTAGTTTGGTTTTAGGATATAAGCTGTGTATCTGTACTTCGTTTCAGCTTGGGTCCAGACGCAGCCGATGCTACGAGCGCGAGCGTGTGGCCCTGAACAGTGCTTGCATTGCACGAGCGCGCGTGCTTGGCAGGGACGCTGAAAGCCCGGAGCTCGCGCTTGTAGCATCGCCTGCGTCTGGACCCAAGTTGAAACGAAGTATATGTGGCTTTTAAAACAAACAAAAAAAGCACACAGTCAACGTTCAAGAAGAGAGAAAGTATTAAACCACAGTTGGTAGTCCAGCGGTATGGTACGTCTGCCCCTTTTTCTCACTATATTCTATTTTCCTAACTTCAGCTGGCACTAGCATACTATTATGCACCAGCAAGTTCAACTAAGCCCGTTACTTTAATGTATCGTTCATAGAGTATGAACCGGCGGCGCAAGTGAGCGTCCGCGACATCATATTCGGAACGCTACAAATGCGCATGAACAGTATAAACGAATACACATATAATATCAAATAAATGAGGAATGCATTGACTTTCGGACGACGTCAATCACGCAAAACAGTATTCAAAAGAAGATGAGTAATCACCTGCCATAAAGTACCCAAACTGCCACATTCAGTTGAACCCTGGCCTTAAAATAAACCGCAATTTGTTTTTTTTTTAGGCGGGATTGGTTGCCGAGTGAGTTAGCACACACCAGCTCGGAGCACGTGGAGTGAAAGCTCGTGGTGCAGACCCCAGGATTCTAGGTGCAATCCCCACCCCTGCCTGGTTCGATCTGGATGAGCATCGCACAGGCGTGCGGTCGTGTATCACTACTGAGTGATGGACGTTAAAGACCCCAGGCTAGCGGTTGTACTGCACTAGCTAAATTTATCATCTACAGCTGGGAGGCTCGTCGCCCGTCGAGGCAGACCAAGTTCTAGGCTGTATAAACATGCACACAACCAATTTTTTTAGACCACAGTTTTTGATATACGATCAAGAGTGGTAGGAACTGTTAACATTCGTTTCCTGTAATGTCGGCTAGCTCCTGGTTTGTTCAGTTGGCACAGTGCTTCGGCAGTCTTGCAGAGGTGCGGGTCGGGTCCCGCACCTGGTGGATATTTCCAGCAGCAACAAGTCGCCAAGAGGGCGATTTCTCGGTTTATGGTCTCAAAAGAGAAGTAGCAATACCGTGTAGGGACAACAATTATATTGACGGGGATAAGCCCAGCATGCCCCCGTTCCAAAACTCGTCGTCCAACAATTATGCGGGCATATGCAATATCTGACTTACAATTTTCACTCTGTCTATCTGTTACTGTTTCCTTTTCTCTTCTCACTCTCTCTTTCTCTCTTTCTCTCCCTCTCGCTTTTTCTCTGCCGGTTTGTGTGATTTTGTGTGGACGCATACTTTGTGTATTTATTTCCTTCGCATTTCAATTTGCTTGCACACCATGTTAGAGAACTGAGCGAATGTAGTGGAAGGTAGAAACAAAGCTCCCTTCCGATTTGCTCAGAATACCGTATTTTGCTGTTGTTCAGCTTGATATATAATTCTCTTTGTTTGGGTATCATTTTAATTAAATACAAAATGAATGCGCTTAAAAAGAATTAAGCGACAACCAAGCAAATAACAAATTCTAGTGATTTTTTCAATTATGATTCAAATGATTACAGTAAATTTGGAGTACTTCCCATCCCTATTTAAATTCTGCTGAAAACCACCTGCGGTTCAAATCATTTTGGTTTCTATCCTCTACCCTGCTCTGTGAGACAGTGCGCAAAAATTTGAAAATAAAGCACAACCGCAAGTTCACAAAAACTACCAGTTTGGGATGCTAGGCAGCTTCGAACGCAAGGTGATCTGTCGGTTTGGTTCACTCTGATGAACTAACAGCCCAGAATCACTAGGAAACTCATGCATCATGCGGTTCCTGCACCGCTTGACAACCAAACAAATAATAGCAGTAAAGAGCAAGCCCGAGTCAACAAAAGTCTTATTCATAGTATTTTCCATATGTGATTGGTTGATCGCACGTAATTACCGCCACTTCAACTTCTTGCTTTGATTGCTGTGGTTGCCGCGATGACATTCACGTTTCTGTCGTGTAGCAGGAGCCCCTGCTAGGAGTACTCGCTCGCGCTTGTATTCTTTGCTGCAACCCGCATTGAAAAAAAAGGTGAGGAAGGTATGTTTAAATTCATACACAATTACACAAACTTCATGGGGGTGATGATACTTTGATGTTTTACAGGCAGTATGTGGGCATTTGAGCGCAGCAAATGCTACAAGAGCGAGTTCCGTGCTTTAAACGACCTGCCGAGCGGTGGACATCAGTTCGCCGATCGACGTCTAGTCGACACATCATTTTGTATTTGCGACGATTCATCAATAGTTCGTGTTATCAAAATGTTCACCCGATCTTTTCATCGACATATCTTTTCATGGTTCGTAAAAAGCGTCTGTCCGTGCACATCGCCTCTGTTGCCAGCATTCGGATGGAACCATAGCTTCCCGAACCCTTGGAAGTTACGATGAAGACAGGTGCAAACTCATGCCTGAGATTATAATAAAGTTTCCCCGATCAGAGTGATGGGTTTCCGCGCGTAGCTAGGAGTACTTGGAAGCCTAGGATTAGGCCTCACGAATTTGTGTTTGCCTTATGGGAGCCGCCTGAGTGAGTTCGCTTCATTTCTAGTACACTTCCAGTGAACCAAATGAAGCCAGTAATCCAATCAATCCACTATGCAAAAAAAGGCGTTGTCGACGCGTTTTTGTTTTAGTGAAAGAGTATTTCCCAGCAGCCCGCTCGCAGGTGTAGTTTCCGCTTCGCTCGCACTTATGGTGAAACAGAGCTTGCCTTCTGCATACGCGCAGTGCAAAACACTTTTCACGTGATCACAGGCTTTTTTTATCAATATTGCTTTTGTTTATAGTTTACACTGCGATTGAGCTCGGAGTAGAGAAAAACCTACACTACTGGCCTCGTGTACCACAGTCAACACAGAACGTTCACGTGTGCCATTCGCGTGAGTGTACGCTGTTTTCTTTCAGGAACAATTGTGACGGTGTAAAATTACGTGGCGAAACTTCGATGTCAGGCCGCACTTTGTGGCAAGCCCTTGACCGAAAAGAGTCAGCCGTCGTCACATAATTTTTTCAAGCAATCCAGAATTAGAAAGCTTCCACTTGTTCAATTGCAAGCAATCAGGAGACACACCTTACAGCACGCATGAATGTAACAAAATACCATGGAAGTGCAATCATTACAGCCTGAGCAGTATGTGTGCAAACTTTAGCTTTCGATGCGCTCCAGATTGTAAAATGTCGCACTTCCCAGTCTTCATCAGCGCGCGATGTGCGTACGTACACGATATTTGACATAACGTCTCTCTCCGCCTCTTGCATATTTTTATTTAATATCTTTTGCAGACAACTAGTTGGTCCCACACAAATTACCAAATAAAAATTTCTACATCGCTTAAACTCTCAGATAGCTGTACATAAAACAAAAATAACCGATAGACAACAGTCATTTTAACTGTCCCTGCACTCAGTGCTAAACGTAATATTTATATTTTAATGGTGTAACCAATTCTTTAACATTGACATTACTCTTGTTATGTTGTAAGCATAAGACTTTTGTGGCAGTCCTACATCGTGTTTACCAAACTGAATGTCAACGAAAGCTGAGGCTCATTCTTTCGTGCTTTCAAGCCTCACTTTCAAGATAAAAATAGCAGTAACTTAAAATGAGACACCTGAACCAAACAAAAAAAGTTTTTTGTATATAATTCTTGAGGTATGCACTTCCTTAAGCTAGAATTCTGGAAACCCACGTATATTACGTCATCACGTTTTTGTGGAAACCTACAAAGCGCCGAGAACGTGCACGACGAAATGACCGTCCTGTCACGGGAATCTGAACACGTTGAAATATGTAATTGGCCTTCGAGAACGCCGGGTTGATAAATGCGGACAACCAATCTCAATTTTTTGACGCGTCTGTTCTTATTTTGTGCATGTGCCTCGACATCAGCTCAGGGCGATTTTCGCATTTTGTTCTGACCACATTTTCTGGAGACGCGAGCTCATAGCGTAGGCAACCGCTCCCTTTGCACGTGAACTGCTGCAGGCGGGCCGCGTTCCATAGAAAGTTCGCTCATCGAGAAACTAGTGAGCGGCCAGGGATGTCAATTTCAAAAGAAATAAAAATACCACACTGTGTCGAAGCGCCAACACACACGATTTATTGCGTTCATGCGTAGGTCTGGAAGGCGATACAGTCGCCATCTGTATATTACACACTAACCAAAGGTGGGGTTGCAACTTAACACTATTGAATTATTTCTCAAGACGCGATATGTTTCCGGACATTTCCAGGTGCAGACTTACACAATATTTTAAAAAAATATCTGAATATTAATCTTGACAGAAAAATATAAAGCAGCATTTGAGCTTTTGACCAATATAATAATACCGTATTTTTCGGACTATAGTTCATGGGGTACACATGTTTGAAAATTGACATTGTACCCTATGCCGACTATACACCTTTTCTACAAGGGCGCAGCGATTTTGAATGTCGTCACTTCTGGTATGTGTTAAAACATCGTTTTGATCTGTCCACGCCGCATAAAGGTCTTCAAGAAAAATGCGTGTTGTCACACATTCTTGTTATGCCTAAACTATAATTGTTCGCATATTCCCTTTGAAATGGTTTATTATTTTTTCGTCCTTCATACCAGATACACAGCCTACGTGACTGAGAACAAAAGTAAATATAAAACATGTATACAAGCATTTTTATTTGGATTGTTCACTGTGACTAGCCGTGAAGGATTTTATGAATAATAGAGTATATAAGTGTTGGTTTATGTATTATACAAACTTCTCTGTGAGATAATACAGCTGGAATTTGTCAAGGTGTGATGTGTATGATCATTCTTGCGTTCGGATTAGGCACTAAGTGCGGGCTATGCACTGCGTGAGGACTATGCACAGGGTGCGGACTATCTACGCAAACACTTGTATTTTTTATGCGAAATTTGTCTCTAAAGACTATGCTCCGGGTGCAGACTATAATCCGGAAAATATATTAATAATAATAATAATAATATTAATAATAATATTCAAGAATCAAGAAGCAGCTTTATTTGGTGTCTAGGAACGACCTTCCAATCTTAGTACTAGCACCCGTAAAAAAAACACAAAAAATGTTTATATCGAACATACAGAATGAGACAAATTCACAATACAATAAGGAAAAAAATACAAGAATTAAAACACTCGTTTACAACAATGCCAGCTGCACATTGCAAACACTCATTGAACAGACATGTGGGTGAGGAAATGCCGATACTTCTCCCCACAAAAACAAAAAAAACATTCATATGAAAAGACACATCAGGAAAAAACTTTACCGAGAGTCATATATCGCACTAATAATAATAAATATTGTTATTAGTAGTAGTAGATACTATTAAATTATTATTTTTTTGTAAATTTTTTTGCATATTTTTGAGTCTTCCTGTATTTCACTTTGCTTTGACGTTGCTCTTGATTTCTGTTTTAGTGTGTGCATATTCGTTTGTCGCGTAAAATCTT